>JAPTJF010000493.1:0-44589 GCA_029339195.1 Micractinium sp. NFX-FRZ | reverse complement strand
CTTCCGCCTCGCCCCCACCTCTGCTGGCCGCTCTCCGCCGCCCCCGACTCCCCTGGCCCCCTTGCCGCCCCCTCCCAGCTCTGGAGGCGGCTCGCGCCCTCGCCCACCCCGCCCACCCCCTCTGCCCCCGCCACCGCGGAGTCGACGCCCGCCCCCGCCGCCTCCCACCCGCCGCCCACCACCTCCCCGCCCGCCGGTGCCCCGCCGGCAGCCCCCGCCGCCACCACGCAGCAGGCCGCGCCCACAGCCGCCGCGGCGGCGGCGGTGGAAGCAATGGTGACGGCACTACTAACCATTTGCTTCGGCGCCCCCTCTCCACCTCCCAGTTTTCATGCAGCACTTTCCCCTCTCACTGCCCATCCACTGCCTCCGCTGAGCCCTTGACTTCCAACATCACATTGCACACTTGCACACTTGGCCGCACTCACCCCTGATCTTCATCCCCAAATCTTCAGCTTTGACCTGCCAGCTTTGCCCTCCCCCCTAGCAGCCCGGCCCTCGGAAAATCCACACTGCGCGTTGCAGCAACCACAGGCCCGCTCGCTGCCCCCCGACTGTAGCCACACCTCCCAGCTTCTTTCAGCAGCCTGTTCCCTACGCAGCCGGTCTGCCCCACAGGAAATTCAACCATTCCACTGCAAATTTCAAGCCTTACCTGCTTCATCAATAGCTGGAATGCACGATGGGTGGGGTGGGAGCAGGTCTGTGGTGGTGTGCCGCTTCCAGTGAGGCGGGCAGCACCAGACATGTAGCCCATGCCAGGCCAGCGGGCGGTAGCCCAGCATTTAGATGTGCGATATCTGGCAGCCCAGAAAGGCAGCGGACGCAAGCAGTGTGGCCAAGTGGCGGACATTCAGCCATGGGTCACAAGTGACAGCCTGGCAGGCACCGCCAGCTTGGCAGCAGTGGAACGGGCAGGAACCGGGAGAAAGGAAAGTTCCCACGAGGCCCCTTCGCGGCCAGGTTCGTTTTTCGTTGTTACCTGCATGCATTCTGATCCATGATCACAGGGCGACGGCTGGCCTGCTAGGAGGGCTGGCGCAAGTACTGGGCGCCGACCGGGAGGCATGGCGAACGGGAACAGGGGAACGCGGGCCTCCGCCCGTGTAAGGGCCCTCCTGTGTATCGTATGGCACATTGCACTGTCCAGAACGACTGACGCAGGCAAGCATGGCATGCGACCCCTCCGAGAGGGCGTGTTCGCCGCAGGCGTTCAAACGCGATCTAAATAGGGCTTCTGTGCTAATTAATGGCTGAGATGGGGGATCCAGGCGGCGGCGATGCAGGATCCGTAGATCACCCCCTGCCGCCGGCCTGAGGGTGCCGCCACCCCTCCCGCCTCCCTCATTACCTCAGCCGGACACTTTGAGGCTCCCAGAGCACAGCGTACATGTCAAGGCCACCAGCAGCCAACCAGCCACTTTCTTGCCACACAGCCATGCCCACGCGCGCGCCCCGCCCACCCGCCCGCCCGCCTTCCTGTGCTTGCAGCGCCCACGGCAGCGGCGGCATGCGGCAAGCGGCTCGAGGGCGTGGAGCTCTACATCTCAGGCGGCACCCTGCCAGATGGCCTATTGCAGGGACTAGACAGCTTTGACGCCTGCTGTGCAGCATGCTCAGCGCACCCCGAGTGTGGTGCTTTCACTTTTGAGGGCGCGGCCGCCCTGTGCCGCCTGGTGCCCCGGTCCGGCTACAGCATGCCTCCTTACGAGTCTGGCCGGGCAGGCGTTGCATCTGCGTTCATGAGAGGTGAGTGAGGGCCGGGCAGAGAGGGAAGTGGACTGCCGCCCAGCAACGTTGATGTGGCCGTTGCACCCCACGCCAGCATGGCACATACACCGGCACTTCCACCCCCGCACCGCCCCCCCCTTCCCACCTGCCCCAGCCTGCGCACCCACCTGCCCGCCCCGTGCACCCCCGTCTGCCTCCAGGCGTCGAGGCGGAATTCCCTGCCCCCCACTACAACGCGCAGCCGCTGCACCGCTGCCGCTCCTCCCACGGCGACTGCTCCCCCGCCGACGCCGCCGGCTTCTGGTGCCAGCTGCTGGGGTTTGATGCGGCCACAGATTTCGAGGACAGCCTGCAGGTGGAGAGCGCCTGGAGCCCAGAGGCGGATGACCTGTGCATGACTGATCCCCCGCAGCAGTGCATGGCCTTTGACCGCGTGACGTGCAGCACCCTGGAAGGTGAGCGGGCGGGGGCAGGGCAGGGCAGGGGGTTCAGGAGGGGCGGGAAGGGAAGGGAGGCTTGAGTGGGGTAAGGGGGGGGGCGGGACGGGACGGGAGGGCAAGGCAGCGCACTGAGCAAGCGCGTGCTGCCGGCTGCATCTGCTTGCATGCATCCTCCAAAATCTCCGACCACCTCCATGGCAGCAGCACAGCAACTTCCTTGCATTGATACCCGCCCTGCCCTGCTCCCCCGCCCTCCCCTCCACCCCCACCCCTGGAGCCTGCAGAGAGCAGCTGCTCGGCCTGCGCCGCCGGCGCCGCCGAACCGGGGCTGCGCATCCTAGCAGGCCCCAGCCACGTCTATCCCCAGCCCTGCCGCTCCTCAGCAAGCGCCGGCAGGCTGGAGCCCTGCACAGTGCTGGTCTTCACGGGGCGGCGGGCCGCCAGCACTTGCGGGGAGAAGCTGTGCTACGCTGAGGTGGAGGCGGAGGGCCCTGGGTGGGAGGGCATGGCCACGCTGTGGTTGCCAGATGGCGTGTGCGGTGGCGCCGGCGGGGAGGGCTCCGTGCTGGCTCCCGTGGGGGCGGTGGAGGAGTGCAACCAGCCGCCGCCCCCTGCCACACCGCCTCGCCCTCCCCAGCCGCCCTTCCCATCACCTCCTCCGCCGCATCCCTTGCCCTCCCCTCCGCTGCCATCACCGCCCCCTCCCTCTCCTGATGAGGCTTCCTTGCTTCCGTCCCCCCCACCGCCGTCCCCACCGCCCCCCTCCCCACCGCCGCCCTCCCCGCCGCCCCCCTCACCACCGCCGCCCGCTCCCTCGCCACCACCACCACAGCCGCCTCCCCCACCGCCCCCCTCGCCCTCGCCTCCGCCCCCGCTTCCTCCCTCCCCTCCCCCGCCGACGCCCTTGCCGCCACCACCACAGCCGCCTTCCCCACCTCCGCCCTCACCCTGGCCGCCGCCCCCCTTCCCTCCCTCCCCTCCCCCACCCTCTGCCCCGCCGCTGCCTCCTCCTCCTCTGCCGCCCTCACCCTCTCCCACCCCGCCGCCTCCTGCCCCCCCTTCCCCACCACCACCCTCGCCTTCCCCACCGCCACCCTCGCCTTCCCCACCGCCACCCTCTCCTTCCCCACCGCCTCCTCTCCCTCCCTCCCCTCCTCCCTCCTCCCCTTCGCCTCCACCCCCGCCGCCACCTTCCCTGCCCCTGCCCCTTCCTGACCCCGAGGATGGCACAAACATCCCTGCATCTCCCACGCTGCTTGTCCCTGGGTCACGACGCCCGCCGCTCCTGCCCAGCAGCCGACCACCACCTATGCCTGGGCAGCGGCCCCGCCCGCAGCCGCCCCAGTACCGGCGAGCTTTACTGCCGCCTCCGCTTCGGCTGCGGCCCCGCCCGCAGTCGCCCCAGCCACGTCGAGGTGTGCGGTAGTTGGCCGCCTTGCTGAACCGCCATGCCCACCAACTCCAACTCGCCCTGTAGGTGTGGTTTAAACACGCATTCAATCGCTTCCTTACACACATGTACTATTGCACTTACTACTGTCGTACTTTTACAGTGCCATGACCAAAGGTCCAGAAATGTGCACTTGCCTGAGCGTATATTCAAAATTTCGAACATTTCCTCCCGTGCCTTCCATCCAGTTTTTCATCCACATCATGCCAGCCGTGCACGTGCACGCCGTGTGGAACTTTTCTTTGTACATGTGAAGAGGCACGCACTTTGACCAGCGTGACAGCTGGCAGCCAGGTGGCGCCCTGAGAGCAGCTGACTGGAAAATTTGACAAGGAGCCGCCGCGCCTGCCTGCCCCCAAATGACAATTATTGCTGTGCTGCGTTGGAAAACAAGCGGAATCCTCTACGCTCTTGGGGCCAGAAGCCTGCCAAGCGCAGGCCCCCAGGTACAAGCCCCCTGCCGCTCAAAACCCGCCCGGGGGCACCGGCGAGCGGCGGTCCAGGTGCGGAGGCGCCTGCCTGCCGCCCACGCCATCATACGGCCCCGCCGCCGGCGGCAGCGGCCCCGGTGGCGGAGGGCCCCGCCCCGGGCGCCAGCGGGGGTCCACCTCGTGTGGGGCCGCCTCTGGCACCAGGGGCAGCAGGGGTGCTGCCCTCTCCGGGTTCTTATACTTGTAGTCCCGCAGCAGGCGCTCGGCTTCCAGGATGCGGCGCTGCTCCCAAGAACGAAATTCCATAAATTTCTGGAGTACGTGGGGTGGAAGAGGGGGCGGGGCAGGCAAACCTTGAACGCTATGTGGGGCATGGGGTGGGTAGGGAGTGGGGGGTGAGGAGGAGTTGAGAAGGCGGCTTCGCAGCAGGCAGACCGCTCCCAATGGGTTCCCGAGCCATCACTCCAGGAACATGTTCAAACAAGAGGCGCGGGCGCGGGAATGGCAGGGTTCGTGCGGTGGTGGGTGGTCACACAGGCAGGCACGCTGCCGGCGGGAGGCACCAGGCAGGAAGGCAAGCAGGCAGGCACTCACTGCCAACTGCAACGTGCCCTTCACTGCTGCCCACGCTGCCCAGCTTGCCTTGAAATGGTAGGCAGACGACACCCCGCCCAGCGCCGCCAGCATGGCACCGCCAGGGCCCACCTGCATAGGTGCAGTGTGCGGGCAATGGACTGCATTGTCAGGCGTGTGTTTGGCCAGAAAAGCACGATGCTAGCGTGGACGCTGCGGCGTGCGTGGAGGGCACACGCCTTTCAGCAAACGCCTGTGCTGCCAAGTCGCAGGTCAGAGTTGCCACAATGCCCGGGCAGCAGCATGAGTGGCAGTGCGCGGGTGCGGCAGGAGTTGGGGTGCGGGGCGCGGCGGAGGGGCCCCCGCTGTGTGGCATGTGCTCCCTCCCACAACCAGCCAGCAAAGTGCACCACCTCCCCTCACAACATGGTCCTTGCCACAGCGCCCACGGCTGTTCACCCCGTGCTGGGGGGACCGCATGTGCATGCCCAGCCTCACATAAGGGTTGCTGCCTGCCCGGTACCCCATGGAGCCTCCAAAGAGGACCTGCACACAAGTACTGGCAAGGCGTTCAAGGGTGTGAGGCGTGGAGGCAGAAGCTGGTAGTAAGTGGTGTCCAGCATGCTCAGTTGTGTGGGCCTCAGGTGTGAGTCATCCTACTTTTGCTGAACTACTGAACCAGCCGTTTTGTTTTCAAACAGCGGGGTGGCCCGCCCCGCTGCCGCATGGGCACGTCTTGGGGGCTGCCACAGAAACGCACCGAGGCGATGAGGCAGATTTGGTGGGCAAACTCGTGCTTCTCGGGGCTGGAGGACTGCGGGGGAAGGGGCGGGGCGGGGTGACGGAGGCGGGGGAGGTGGCTGTAGGCGTGGTGTGTGGGGTGGGTGCAAGGACAACCAGCCTGGGTGCTGCCTCGACCAGCGCAGCCCTGCCCTCCGCAGCTGCTGCCCAGCGGCGCCCTGTCCTTTGACCGCCCTGCTACCAGAGCACCAGCTTGCAGGGGGCCCGCAGGACTCCACATCAACGCCCCAGATCCACCTTGCACAACGGCCAAGCACTCTTGGCCCCCATTGTTGGTAGGCCCTGTTCTTGCCCATCCTGGGCGCAAGAAAACCTTGCCGCCGCCGCATTTTCCCTTCCGCCCTCGCTGCCCCCTCGCCACCCCCACCTGGATCCAGTACCCGCCCAGTGCAAAGGCGCTGCCCACCCCCAGGCCTGACAGCAGGCCCAGGGAGCTGCGGCGGGTCCAGTAGGCTGCAGGGGCCGGAGGGAGCGGGCAGGGGTGTAGGGACGGGAACGGCGAGGTGGGCATCAAGAGGTGGGGACCGGGATGAGGCGGGGATGGGGTGGTGGGGGCAGGGGGGTGATGGGACATGCCGGTCACATGGGAGGCAAGGGGCATGGTGGCGGGCACGCTGATGAGCGGGCATGAGGAGCAGGGGCCTTATAGCTTGCCACCATGGCATGCGCAGGCCGCAGCGTGCACTGCTGCGGGCCAGCATGCAGCCAATCACGCGGGTCTTGGCTGCCCCAACTGGTGTCCACCCTGCCCGCCCGCCAGCTGCCCCCTGCCGACATTTGTGCAAACCAATTTCGCACCCGACAGGCCTCCCACGCTGGTCACGAAGCTCATCACGTACGCAAGATCTGGGGAGTCTTCGGGTACCTCATGAGGGTGCCGCTCCCGCCTGCAGGAGAGTGGGGCGAATTCTGAGGTGGCGGCGGCACGAGCGGTGGAAGCGGCGGCAGCGGCGGCAGCGGCGAAGTGAACCCTCCTGTGCGCTTCACCGACTCTCGGACGGGCTGCTGCGCGCATTTGCTGACTGACGGGGCTGCCCAGCTCACCCAAACAGCGTCATTATTGAAGCGGAGCCAGGCAGAGAGGGGCCAAGGGTTCCTTTGGACAGGTAGAGGCTAGGGGCGGACGTATCTGCCGCTTTCCTTCATGAACATCAACCTAGAGCCGCATATCAACGCAGTTCAGGAAGAAACGGAGCGCTCCTCGGCATTAGCTCATGGCCACCTGCGGCCTCGTCATCGATGGGGAGAGAGCGCCCCGACGCATTTCGTTCTATCATCGCACAATCTGGCACAAAGAGCGCAGCGTCCTATGGAGGTGGAGGCAAGAGCTGTGCCGGGCGCCGGCGCGCCGCTGGTTGCGGAGAACAGCGCCGGCTCACGGCCAGGTGGGCCGGCACGCTGCTCAGCAAATATTCCGGGATTGGGAGTGTCGCCTTCATGTCCTGGCCACAGCTGCTGCCAGCTTCTCGGCCATCCTGCGCACTCACCTAGCTGTGCCCAGGCCCTTGGGAGGCCCGGCGCCCGCGTTTTCGGTCGCCTCGCCCAGTGGGAACGGCGGGGGCACCGCGGGTCCAGTATTAAAGCGCGCTTGCTTCCGCCGCCGCCGCCGCCGCCGCTGCCGCTGCCCACCTGGCCTCGCCTTCCCGCAGCTGCGCCGCACCACCACACCTTCCCCCGCCCCCTTGCCCACATGTCTCCGCCCCCCTCCTCCCTCCCCACGTCCCCTACAGAATCACCAGCCACAGCCCGCAGCACCAGCAGCTTTGGCGGCCCCAATCTGGCGGACCTGCAGGACTCGGAGGTCGCCACCTGCGCCATCCTGCTGCCCAGCAAGTACAGCGCCAAGGAGGGCGCCGCGCTATGGGGGGGCGTCAAGCTGGGGCGCCTGCTGGGCGCGGGCGTGCAGGTGGGCGGTGTTGAAGGGCCGGGCGGGGTGGGCGGGACGCGGCGCCGTAACGCTGGGGTGGCTGGCAGGCGCACACCTGTGCATGCCTCCCTCGCGCTGCCCCCAATGCCCCCAAATTTGGTTTCTCAGAGAGCTTAAAGCAATACGTGGTGTTGACATCATGTTGCAGGCCAAAGTGTATGAGCTGGAGTTTGCAGA
Organism: Micractinium sp. NFX-FRZ; assembly: GCA_029339195.1. Classification (NCBI taxonomy): domain Eukaryota; kingdom Viridiplantae; phylum Chlorophyta; class Trebouxiophyceae; order Chlorellales; family Chlorellaceae; genus Micractinium; species Micractinium sp. NFX-FRZ. The sequence goes on along the minus strand of JAPTJF010000493.1, from coordinate 37,059 downwards.
TGGGCGGCCCACCGGCAAGGTGCTGAAGCTGGCCCACACAGGTGGGGGCGGCGGTGGATTGTGCACATTTGTTGTGTATCTTGGCATGCACAGCCCAGCAAGCCCAGCAAAGGGGCAACGGAACCTCCTGCGCAGAGGGGCTGGGGCACGGATTGTTAAGCAAACACAATGTCTTGTCATTGCCCAGTCCTGTTTACCCGGGGCCCACTGGACTGCTGACTACACGCATGACTTGCCTCGCCTGCCTGCCTGCCTCGCCTGCCTCGCCTGCCTGCCTGCTGCTGTTGCTGCCAAACTGCTTCCTGGCGCTGCTTCCTTCTCACAACTTGCGTGCGCACCCTGGCCGGCTCCCCTCGCCGGCAGACCTGGGACACCGCATACTCAACAACCCGGTGATTTGGATAGGCATGGAGCGGGAGTGGGAGATTGGCACGCAGGTGGGTGTGAGGGCACAGGGGCGGACCCATCCTCTTGGGGTCATGGGTGGGACATTTGATTGCCCTCGTGGCCGCCTCCCCTGCTGTCCACGGAACTCCCCCTCCACACCAGGCCCTGCCCTGCAGCTGTCCGCCCGGCTCGTCCTCCTCGTACTGCCTAAAGTGCAGCTACGGTGGCGGTGGTGTGCACATCACTATTAGTATTGCCTGGTCCCGCACCCACCCTACCCCACCGCCCCCCGGTTAACCGGGGGGGAGAGACAGCTGCCGTGTATTGGATGTCACAGTGCAACTTCTAACTGCAATCCCCTCTGCTGCAGCTGCGTGCCGCCCTGGAGGAGCCAGGGGGCCAGCTGCCCGGCTTCATGCGCATGTGCGACTGCCTGGTGCGCACAGACGACCCCGCCAGCGGCAAGGCGCACTTCAACGGCATGATCCTGGAAAAGCTCAACGGTGGGTGGGCGGGGGTGGCGGCTGCATGGCGGGCGGTCACGGGACGGCCGGATGGCGGGCGGGCAGGTGTGGATGGCTGCATGGCGGGTGGGGGTGGATGCTGGATGGACGGGTATGCCCTGTTGTTCGACCTCAACCGCTCCTCATCAAAGTCTGCTGAGATCAACACATGTTGTGTGTGTGTGTGTGTTTCCTTCCTCCTTCACGACGCTTGCAGGGTGGGAAGTGTACAAGAGGGTCGACACACCCGAGTTCCACAACATCCACTTTGGTGAGGCGCCCACCTGATTTTTGCCTTTGCTGTTCACACTTATGTGTGTGTGCATGCGTGACAGTTGATGGCGGGGGCAGGCTTTGCTTGTGGCAGGTGGCGTAGGGTTCCGTGCATTGGGCAAACGCCCCTGCCTGTGCTTCAGGGGCGCCGCAGCTCAGCAAGCAGCAGCTGTTCCGTTCCCTGCCCGGGCCTCCGCTGCTGACCCATGTGCCGTCCCTGCCGCCTGCCTGCCCCCTCCCCCCGCCTGCCTGCCGCCTGCAGTGCGCGAGATGCTGTTCCAAGTGTTCTCAGCCTTGGACCGCGCACAGCGCAAGCTGGGTAGGTCCGATGCCTTGCCAGGGGGCGGCAGGGGACGCCGGGGGCTTGCCCGCAGTGGGAGGCTGCAGGGCAGCCCTGCATGCAGCCTCACACACCGCTGACCGGGCGGTGCACCGACCCAGTGCGCACTGTGCCCCGGCTGCCGCCTTGGCCGTGCTGTGTGGGCACCTGCCGCCGCCACGTCGGGCGCGCTCGGCCTGGCCCTCTGTGCTTTTTTGCTGTGTGGCTCACAGGCTGCCACCATGCCTACCTGCCTGGCCACCATATGCCCCTCTCACCTACACTGCCTGCTGCCGCCCACACCGTACCCGCCCCGTCACCCACCCCCCAACACCCTGCAGGTTTCTATCATGCTGACTTGGGCATGCGAAATATCATGGTGGGTCTGAGCCACTGCCTGTGATGGTGGTGGTGGGGGGGGCGCGCTAAGGCTGGTGTGTGGGGGTGGGACGGGGAACACTAAAACAAGAGAAACACCGTGTGTGTGCCTGCAGGCAACTTCCAGCTGCCCCGCCTGCTGACCTGGCCTGCTGCCATGCTGCGGCCGCTGCGGCTGCTTGCACGCCCAGCCTCACTGGTGCTTGCTGCCCTGCTGACTCGGCCATCCCCTGCCTCCCCGCCTCCCTGGCTACCTCTGCAGGAGCACTACCCTCGGTACGTGATTGAACAACCGACAGCCCTGGGTGGTGCCGGCAACAGGGGCAAAGGGCGGCGCACTCGGGGCGACTCCCGCGCGTCCGCAGACCTCGCTGCCGCGCACCGGCCGGCTGGCATGGGGCGCTGGCTGCAGGGGCCATGCATTGTTGAGGCCCTGCGTGCTTTGCAACCACTTTCTGTGCCTGCTGTGGCCCACAATTTGGTCTGCCACCTGGCCACTTCACAGGCATCAGTCTGCAAGCCTCCCCGCTGCGCAGGCTGTGGGATGACATGGGCAGCAGCTCGGAAGCGGCGCCCACAGGCCGCCGCGGCCCGCGCGAGTGCCTGACATGCCAGCAGCAGCCGCAGCCGCCGCCGCCGCAGCCGCAGCAGCTGCCAGCAGGCGGCACACACGGCAATGGGCGGATTGCACGCAGCCAGGGGCAGCATCGAGAGGGAGAGCAGGAGGCACTTGAGCTGCCGGTTGGGCGGCAGGTGTCCACTGGGCAGCCCTGGTGGCGGCGGGGGACAAGCGGGGAGGGCGGCGTGTGCGGCCGGGTGCGCCCCCGCCCAGGCTTCTCCTGCAACGCCGACGGCAGCCGCATGCCGCTGGGGCCAAATGTGGAGGTGATGCTGCTGGGCTTGGGCGACGGGGGTGGGCTGCACTGCTGTCATTGTGGGCCGGCTGGCGGGCTTGGGCCAGGGTTCGTAGCATGCGGTGATATGGTGCACGGCTGCATGCGCACGCCACACAAAGGGGGAGTTCCGGGTGACCGCCACGACCTTCCCCTGTACACCGTGCTGTTGCGGCTTGGGGCCAGAGTCCTTAGCCCACTGGGTGGCACCGCCCAAACAACAACGCCCTTATCTCCGTTTGATGACTGGCCCTCCTGCACCTGATTTACACGACATCCCAGGGTTCACAACCTGCCTCGCACGTCTCATTCAGAGCTCACACATTGCTTCCTGTCTTGATGCGCAGTTCAAGATTATCGACTACGGCCTGACCATCTTCGATGAGCGGCTGGCGCAGGCGGCGGGCGGGTACGAATCGGAGGTGAGGGGCAGGGAGATGGTGTGTAATGTTAGTGCCAAGGTTGGTGCTCAATACGGGCTGGAGCAAAGTGGCACTAGTCGGGAGGACGGTGAGATTGGGGAGCACGGGGTCTGGGCAGGAGCGGCGAGGGTGGGGGGTTGTGGCAGTTCCTGTATGATTGCAGCGGCGGACGTTTTAAGAGGCAAGGGTTGCAGAGCTGGGATTGGGGTGATGCGGCGCCTGTCTGCGACCTGCGCCTGTGGGGGTGCATATTATGCCAGAGGCGAGAGGGGAGGGGGCACATTGTGGTAGATGCCCCTGCTCTGCCCCATTCACCTGCCAGCGCCCCGCCCTGCCAGGCAGTGCCAGTGCCCTGCCTGCCTGGCACGCTCACTGCTCCTTGCCATGCTGACTGCTCTCTGCCCTGCTCTGTTTGCCACGCTCAAACCTCTCTGCCTTTGGCCGGCTTGCCCCGCTCACTGCTCTCTGCCCTGCCCCACCTGCCTGCCTCCCTACCTTGCTCCCCCTCCTCCTTTAGGAAGTGATGAGCCGGCTGAACCACGTGTTTGCTGCCAGGCAGATCACATTTGCCAGCCAGTCATCCCAGTCCCAGGTACGGGGGGCGGGTGGGTGGCAGGAGGGCCGTTGATGTCCAACTGAGTTGCGAGATGATGTGCCAGAAGCGGGTGGGCAGGCGGGCGGGCGGGCGGACGTGCAGGCAAGCAGGTGTGGGTCTGCCTCTTCCCAAACCGACATCCTTCAACCCTCGCCGTCCCGCCTCCTGCAGAAGCGCGGCGGCAGCACGATTGAGATGGAGACGAGCGAGGGGGCGCTGCCAGGGCGCAAGCAGAAGACTTGGCACCTGGTGCCCACGGGCATCAAGAACCGGGTGGGTGGGCGGGTGGTTTGTGGAGAGTGGGCGCTGCTGTGCAGGCAGAGTGGCAAGCATGCAGCGCTTTGGGACCTACAGCTGCACTCTGCGCTTAGGGGGCTTGCAGCTGCAGTCAGCAAGTGCAGTGTCTCACTACTCAGCCTCCCCCCTGCCTGGCACCCTCATCCACACCCGCAGTTTCGGGTGAAGCAGACGCCGGCAGGGGCCCACCCCGTGACCTCCGCCGCCTCCCTGGAGGCCGACGGCATCCTGCCGCCAGTGGCCGAGCTGGGGGCTGCCGGGGCGCAGCGGCGATCCGCGGGGATGGCAGCAGCGGCACCGGCGGGGCCCGCGGCGGCGGGGGAAGAGGACACGACAGACCAGCCGCAGCGCTTCAAGTCTGCCACCCTGCTGCGGCGGCCGGGGGAGGGGATGGAGAAGGCTGGGGAGCTGATGCGCGCCAGCCAGGGGGCTAGCAGGATGCTCTCGGCACGCTCCCAAGGTGGGCAGGTGTCTTGTGGGGCATGTGAACTGAAGTGGGGGCTGGCCTGCTGCGGCAGGCGGGGGCAGCGGGCTGGGTGCTGCCCATGGCGCCTCCAGGGCCGCACTGCCCGCCCTGGGCTTGAGGCCCGGGAGTCATTAGCGGCCTTTTTGTGACTCGTTTGGTCGCACGGCGCCGCTGCCTGCACAGCAGTCCCTCCTCCTTCGTCTGCTGCTGGGGCGGACTCCGACTGCTGCTGCACTGTGCTTCCCATGGTTCAACCCTAGTTCAAGGTGTGTATCCTCGCCTTTCCAGTGGCTGCCTCGGCTCAGGCCTCTTTCCATGCTCTTGCCCCCTCCTCCCCACGCCCTGGCTTCCCGCCCGCAGGCGGCGCCGGCAGCAGCGAGAGCGGCTCCGTGCACGCCAACCCGCAGCGCGCCTCCTCCCGCCCCGTCAGCTACAAGCAGAGTCCAATCGAGAAGATGTACCGGTGAGGGGGGCGCTGCGCGGCAAGCACACCCTCAAATGCATTCTCTCTACTTGTCTGCCTGAGTCTAGGGGGCAGGGCTCGCGGATGGTATGGTGCAGGGTCTTGTGTTTCGGGCGGGTAATTTCTTATTACTTATAAAAAGAATATTTTTCTTTAGTACAAAATTTATCTGTTTTTAAACTTGGGGTGGGGCTGGCGAGGGCGTGTTGCACGTGGGGATGTGTCCAGCACGGCAGGCGGGGAAGGCAGTGGGTGTGGGGGCCAGCTGGGGGCGGTGAGGAGATGGGCAGGCGGGGCGTGGTGTTGAGTTGAGCTGGACTCCTGCCTGGCTCCGCCCACTGCCGCTGCCGCTGCCTCCCGGCCCCTGGCGGCTGCAGGCGGTTCTGGCGGCGCAAGGGCGATGTGTTCCACCTGCTGGTCAACATGGCTCTCGTGCTGGACGACAGGTGAGGGCCCACCCGCCCCTCATGGTCCATGTCGTGCGCTGGTCATGTGGTGGCCGTGTGGTGGTCGTGTGCTGAGAATCCTTCCTGCCAGCATTTCTGCCTCATGCCTTGCCTCGCCGGCCTCGTTTGCCCATCGTGCACTCCTTTGCGATAGTGCCGTCCTAACCCCCTGCGTCCTCCCCCCCGCCGTTACTCGCAGGGTATGGCCCAAGGAGGATGAGAGGGATGTGCAACTCTTCATCACGCTAGTGCACCACGTCACGGGTGCGCTGTGTGCTGTGCAGCTTCCTTGGTCAACCCTAGTTGTTGTTGTTGTATAGCGGTGCACACAGGCGAGCAGGCGGGAGGAATGAGCTGCCCTTCAGCTCGCTCATGCTGCACTTTGCGGATGTGGCGGGGTCGCCACGTCCCGCATTCTTCTACTGTAACCCTGCCCCGCCCTGCAGGGGGCGCATGCTGGCCCACTTTGGTTTGGCTGCACATGTGCTGCCGGGCCCCAGCCTGCCCACCTGGGCAGACGTCCTGCCCGGGTCCCCACGTGGCCTTGCTGGCCCCACTGCTGCCGCCTCCTGTTGCACATCCCCCCACCTGCAGAGTCCCAAGTGTGGGTATGCCCGCTGATGCCCTCCTCCCCTTGCCTAAAGGGAACCAGGCCTGTAACCTCACACACACTTCCAAAGCCCTCTGCAGGCGTTCGCATGAAGGCCAGCTTTGCTGCCGAGGGGGACAAGCGGTCGACGGGCCTGTTTGGGCGGCTGGCCTGCGGCGGGGCATCGCGAGTCAAAGAGTGCGTGAACACGCTGCTGCTGGCGTGCCCTGCTGGCGGGTGTGGCGGCAGGCTACCTGGTTGCTGGTGCTGTTGTCGTCCCTCGCCTGCGCCTGTCCCTGGGGTGGGCCACCCAACTGATGCAGCCAGAGCATCCTGAATGCCTGCGTCTTAGCTGCAAGCAGTGCTCCCTCGCCTGGGGAGCATGGATTCCCCGCCCACATGCAGCAGTCGCAGTGGGAGTCTCTCTGAAAGGGCTCTCTTCCCCCCTTGCCCTCTGCTGCAGGGAGGGCACCGGGCACGGGCACAACCTGCGGGAGTACGGGCGGTGGGGCAAGTGGTCCCACTGGTTCCGCCGCATGCACATCCGGTGAGGCAGGCGGCGGGTGCAGAGGTACTGGTTATGCTGAGGTACTGCTTCTACAGAGGTACTGGTTCTACAGAGGTACTGGTTATGAATACACATCCGGTGAGCGGGGGTGCTCAGGCGCATGCATTGGGCCATGGAATTAATGGCCACCCGCTTGCCGGGCCCGCTTGTGGATCCACCCTCGAGTGCTCGCAATGCTACGTGTGTTGGCAGCGTGCACCATTGCTCGCCCAGCTGTTGAGGGGGTTTGGTCGTTGGGTGTGCGTGAGGCAGCTGTTGCACAGCAAGTGCCTGTGACTCCCTTTGACGCCCACACACACATTTACCCACGCCCTGCATGCCCCACCCTCCCGCTGACCGTCGCTGTGCAGGTTCCAGGCCCACGGCAAACCATACAACAGCGGGCTGCTGGCTGGCGAGGCGCTGGTGGCGCCCTTCTTTGGGGCGGGCCGCGTGCAGCACGCCAAGCTGCCGGTGTGTGTGGAAAGCGCCTTCCCCCGCAGCGCCTCCCCGTGAGGACTGAAGTGACGGTTCCCGGCAGTGCGGCGGGCCCCAGGCGTGTGCTGTCCCACCACAGGGCAGCGCAGAGCAGCGCAGCATGGAAGGCGCCTTGCCGCACGGCGCCTCTGTGAGCGGTGACGTGGCGGAATGCGGCGGCGCCGTCAGTTCACCGCCCCCCGGCCCTCAGCGCTGCGTTGGGGGCTGCACTCCGTTGGGGTCTGCATTGCAACGTGGCCTGGGCGCTTTCGCCAGCCCAGCGGTGGTGCCACACCAGAGTGCCTGCAGGCACGCGCGCGCTGGTACAGAGCGCCTCAGCTGCCGCATGCCTGCCACCTGGCACTGGCTGCCAGCTCTCCCCTCCTGCTTATCCCCTCCTGAACTCAACTGAGCCTTTACGTGAACCTCCCTAGCATCCCATGCAACCTGCATGTTAGCGTGCATGTCTAAGTTGCCCCTCACATGTGCGCCACACCCCATTGCCCCCTCTTCACCCCTCTCGTGGCTCCGCCCCGCCCCCATCTTCCCCCCTGCCTCTCTGTGTCAGGCAATGTGTGCTGCAAGCAGACTTTCGTAAAGTGTGAGTGCTTGCACTGCAGGGGTCACATCAAAGGCAGCCTGCATGACGAGCGGTGCAAGCTGTGGGTGGCACATTGAGCGGGGTTGTGGGACAAGCCCGGATATCCCGGGAACCCTTCGGCCGGTACAGCTTCCGCCCCGGCACTGCACCACAGCTGGACCGCTTGGGAGCTCTGCACAATTTGCACCAGTCAATATGGCTGGGACCTCGCTTGCATTACCTGGAGGCAAGCAGCATTCACCAGCCGGCTCCAGTGGAAGAATGAGGCGGAAGATGTGGTGAACAGGGGCAGCGTGGCGCTTGGATGGAACTGAGGATGGAAGCTGGGGGCGGCGCCCAGCTGGAATTGAGATCATGAGAAGCGGGCTGTGACGCTTGCCGCCCTTCACTCCAGTCCACTCCCACACCACCAGCGCGTCAATATAGGTAGCCGTGTCAGGCTCGGATTTCCAATTGGCGCCTGGCACTGCCAGTGGCACTTTGTGGATACCTGTTGACATCAGGCGGGGCCAGTGATTCAAGTAATATCTCCTCTCTATCGGCGTATTCTGGTACTCGTAGCCCCTAAGAGCGCTTTCAAGGCGCTGCACGCGGAGGGGGACGCGGAGGGGGACGCTGCAGCCATGGCGGCCGCGCCCGCACCGCCGCCTGCGGCAACAGAAGAGGTAATCCGAGGCACTGTGCAGTGGCCCAGATGCCACCCAGCAGGGCTGCCCGCAAGGAGCTTGATGCCATGCGCTGGTGGACGCGCTCCCCTTGCAGGAACCCGCGGCCCCGGCTCTCGAGGAGCCAGCGCAGGCACATGCCCTGGAGACATCGGCAGCGGGCAGCTCAAAGGCGGCGCCGGGCGGCAAGAAGGGCGGCCCGCACCACCTGCTCCGCCACGAGCTGACGCCCGCCATACAGGAGGCGGCGGCGGCGGTGCTGTGCGCAGACGGCACCCCAGAGGAGGCGGCGGCCGACATTTGGAGGCTCCAGTGAGTAGCCACACACTGGGCGCGTGCTGGGCAGAGCAGCTGGCGTGAAGGCGGGCGCTTGGCAGTGCGGCCCCTCTATGCGCTGTGCACAGTCCGGTACAGGCGGGCAGTTGGCGGGACCGGCTAGTTCCTTTGATGCCCCTGCCACCACCCCGGGGCTCATGTGTCTGCTTCCCAACTGCAATGCCCCCCAGCCCACCCTTCCCTCATCCCCACCTCATCCCTCCTGCCCGGCTGTGCAGGCAGCGAGAGCTGCGCGTTGTCTTTGAAAAAGTGTACGGCGTCCCCACTTCTAGCTGCAACAATGGTGCGCTTGCGCTGCTTGCCATACCCGCGCCTCTCGCCCGCCTGCCTGCTGCGCGCTCACGGCGTCTGTGCACTGCCCTAGCTGCTGCTGTGCACAGCAGTGCCCCTGCCTGTGCTCCCCGCCTGGGACCCGCCTTGCGTGGCGGCACACGCTTGCTGCTGCAGGGCTCCTCCACGCCTGCCCCTGCCTCCGCGCCGAAACCTGTCTGGCATTCCGCCCTTTCCCCCGCCTGCTCTCCCCGCAGGGTGGATGCGGGGCAAGATCCTGCAAGGTGGGCCAGGCCGGCAGCCGTGCATAGATACCATAAAATTTGAAAGGATGGGTCAAACCTGGATACCTGGATGGTATCTTTCCAGATGTTCCTGACACTTTCTCAACCCGAACTGTGCTCGTGCTTGCACCGCCTGTGCACTTCCTGGGACCGCCCCCCTGGGAGTGTGTCGGAAGGCATGCAAGCCACGCAAGAGTGGGCACTGCATGCCCCGCTTGTGCCTGCCCAGCGCGCTCCCCGGCCCCCCTCCTCCTCACCACGTCCCTCCTGGCCGCTGGTGCCCTGTGCAGCTTTGGGCCTGGGCGCGCACTGGCAGCCGCCGCGAGAGTCGGCGCAGCCCGAAGGCAGCGCGGGGCAGCAGCAGCAGCAGCAGGCGGCGGCGGCGGCGGCGGCGGGCGAGGCGGGCACGGAGGTCAGCCGATTTGGGCGGCGCGTGCGGCGGCGGCGGTGGGAAGCAAGTGACCACGAGAGCGCTGACGACAGCTCAGCGGGCCCAGCGCCCTCCCCGCGCGACGCCCCCCGCAAGCCTGTCCAGCGCAAGCGTGCGCGCCCCGCGGCCAACGCCAGCGCCAGTGGTAGCATGACTGCCAGCCCGGTTGTCCCAGGGCTGTCTGCCGCCACGGCCGGCGACGCGTGGCAGGCCGTGGCTGTGCAGCCTTGGCAGCTGCACCCAATGAACGTGCAGCCGGCGCGGTGCGGTGCACCTGCAGCATCAGCAGGCGATGCGTCGGCAGTGGCAGCGGCGTCGGCGTCGGCGGCTGGGCCGCAGCCGCACGTGCGCATCGTGGTGAGGCAGCCCTCCAGCAACGGGAGGGATGGGCTGGAGACCGTCCTTGTGGGCCCCTCCGCGCCTCTGCCCACCACCTGCACGCCCCCAGGACCGCTGCCGCATGCCGGCAGCCCCACCACCGCACACCAGGCAGCGGAGTCCGCGCCTGCCAGCGCTGCAGCGCCCCCGCTCGACCTGCCGCCCGTCAGCATGGGTGCCTGGCATGTGCCTCAGCCTGGGCAGGCGGTGCACGCGCACCCGCACTCGCACCCGCACCCGCAGCAGCACCCACAGCAGCAGCAGCAGCAGCAGCAGTACGTGCACTACCTCTCGCAGCAGCAGCAGCAGCAGCAGCAGGGCGGCAGCGGCGCGCCGTGCACTTGCGGAGGCAGCGACAGCGCCACCAGCGGCGGCGCCTCTGTGGACCCCACCAGCCTGCGCTTCTATGAAGAGCAGCAGCGCATCTACCAGCTGAGGCGGCAGCAGGTGGAGCACGAGATGCGGCGGGAGCTGCAGCAGCGGCTGGAGACGCAGCAGCGGTGGCAGGAGATGGCGACGTATGCTGCGGCCGCGGCGAGGTCCGCCACGCCACCGCCGCTGCCGCCGCAGGCAGCGGCGCTGCTGCAGCTGATGCCGCATGCTGCGGAGGGGCAATCGGCCTCAGCAGCGGCCATGGCGGCTGTCGCGCAGCTGGGCGGCCACCCTGGCATGCCGCTGGGCCGCGCTGCGCACGCTGGCCCCTCGCTCTTCAGCCAGCATGCGGCGGCCATGCAGGCGCAGGCGCAGGCGCAAGCGCAGATGCTGTCCCTGCCTCCTCTGTTTCTGGGCACGCAGGGGCTGCCTGCGCGGGCGCACCTGGGTGCAGCAGATGGCGCCCGCCTGGCCGCCCTGTTTTGGCCCGACCACGCGGCTGCAGCCCCGGCAGCGGCGCCGCCTGCCACGTCATCAGCGGCAGAGTCTGCACAGCTGGCGGCATCCCCCATGCACGTCCTGCCGCCCCCCGCCTGGGACCTGCACGCTGTGGCCCCCAGCCCCTTTGCTGCCGAAGCGGCGGCGGCGGCGTTGTGCCAGCAGGTGCCGCCTGGGCGCCCGCCGCTGCCGCTGGGGTACCGCAGCGGCGCGGCCGATTGCCGGCCCCTGGTTGGCATGCATAAGACTGTGAGCCAAGAGCTGCACACCCTCTACTCTGCCTGGCAGGACGGCCAGATGTCTCTGTCCATGAGCAGCCTGGCCTCGCAGCCGGGCATGTGACCTGCCAGCACCCAAGCATCGCTCTCGAGCCGTTTTTTAAGCGGCCCCCCTCCCTCCCTTTCCGTGCGCGGGGCGGGCTGGGTTCGCTCCCCGGTGCCCGCCCGCCCCGTGTGCCAGCCCAGCGGCACCCTGTTTCTCCTCCAACTGTGCATTACCCAAGCGGGACACACCGTTGCGTGCTACTCTGCTGGGAGCGCTGCCCCCTGTGCCCCTTTGCCTGCACCGTTGTGTCCTTGCCCGCCACAAACACACACACACACACACACAAACAAGTGTGAGCAACACCCCAGCCCCCTCCCCCTCCTTCCCCTGCATGTGTGGCGCCCGCCTCGGTCTTCCGGGCGCCCCCCCTCAGGCCCTCTTTTATCCACATGTCCCTGTCCCGAAACAACTCTCCTCCCGCACCCCTTCAACTCACGCACGTGCCTCGCCATGCATCACCCCGCCCATCTGCCAGCCCATCGCATCCTGCCTTGCTCCTCGCATGCCCAGCGCCGGTGCTGCCGTCTTCCTCCATCCCTATTCTTGCACCACCGCCTCTCCCCACCTTTGGAGCCCTTGTGCCCTTGTGCCCTTGCCCTCCTTCCTGCTGTCGCCGACTAGTGGCACTTCCATGCATCCTAGGCCCCTGTTTGGGCCGCCCCCCGTGGCCCCCCCAACATCCCCTCCCTCCCCCCGGTCACACGAGCACAGCCAACCTCTGTGCCGCTGTGCGCGGCGTGGTGCGTGCGTGCGTGGGGCGCAGCCAGCCCAAGCCTTGCTGCACGCACCACCGCCCACCCGCCCCGATTTTTTCTTTTATGGAGCTGCCCATCGACAGCCAACCAACCAAAACCCAATTGAGAGCCCCCATTGCAAGTGCTTTCCCAGTTAACCCGATTTTCCCGCTGCATTGCAATTCACCGTCCCCGACCACCCAGCCTCCGGCACCCGTGCCACTCCCTTCACCCTCAACCACACCCGGACCACCCCTCACTCTGAAGGTCTGCCACACTCCCGCCATGGCCTCCACCCCATGCCTGTCGACCCCATACATACCCTCACCTCGCGCTCCCCCCTCCTTCCATCCCCTGGGACTCATTAGGCCGCCTCTTTCCCGCACAGCGTTTTTTTTTACTGCCTTGCGTATTGTGGCTCGCATGCTGAGTGTAGCCGGCACTGTAACAGGTACTGTTACAGCACATCAAGGCAAGCAAGTGGGGCGGGCGTCACAGCACTTTGCACGCGCGGGAGTGGAGCGCAGGCTGGTGCGATGGCACTGGGGGCAGGGGATGTGGCAAGAGTGCCCCCTGGGTGCCAATTCTGCATGCCGCTGTATCGGCCTGCAGCGCACATGCTCAGCAGTCAAAGATCACAAGAGATCCAGCGGCAGGGGTGCGGCACAGGGGGCAGCGCCCGCTGCCCTGGTCCCAGCACAGCAGCCGCTGGGTGCATGCCGCACATGTGCCCCTGTGCCCGCATGGAATCAGCGCCAGCAACTGCTCTGCCTCTTCCAGGCACACGCGGCACGTGCGCCGCTGCATGGTGCACAGGCTGCTGCCGCTGCCGCCGCTGTGGGTGCTGCTGTTGCCGCTGTGGCTGCTGCCACCAGTGCTGGGGGCACTACTGCTGCTGCTGCATGCCTCACCGAGGCTGCTGCTGCTTGTGCCCAGGGACGCAGGGCTTGCTGGTGGCTGAAAAGCCTCCAGTGTGGCAGTGCCAGAGGTGGTGCAGTGTGGTGTGGCCTCGGTGGGGCAGTGTGGTGGTGCGGCGGGTGGGCTGGCAGGCAGCCAGTGCTCAGCTGCCTCCTCCTCTGCAGCCTGGGCAGCGCCTGCATAACAGGAGGTGGGGCAGGGTGGCGGGGTGGAGGGGTGACGCGTCAAAGGCATGCAAAATGGGGGGGCAGGTTGGAAGGGCACACTCCGGCACAGCACGCCACTGGCTGCGTCCCGTGTGGGCAGGCATCCAGTCACGCTTTGAGGCCCTCACAGAAAGCCAAGACCATCGCCCCATCCCCTCGCACACACCTCCCTGCCCACCAACCTGCGCGTGCACGGGCCACGGCCTGATCCAGCGGTAGGCCACTTGCCGCGCATTGCAGGAGGCGCACCGCTGCCAGCGCCCGCGCCAGCCCCTCTACAGGCTCTTGGTAAGGTGCCCGCCGCTCTGCCGCCTGCACTGCCTCCAACTGCTGCTGCGCCAGGGCCAGCGGCGTCCTGCCGGCGGCATCTGCAGCCTTGGTGTCAGCGCCTGCCGACAGCAGGGCCATCACGCAATCCGGGTCGCCAGCGGCGGCTGCGAAATGGAGCGGCGTCTGCTGAAGGCGCCCCGCCGGCGCCGACGGGCGCGCGCCGGCCGCCAGCAGCAGCGCCAGGCAGCGCGCACAGCGCCCGCGCACCGCAAAGTGGGCAACGGTCCACCCATCCTTGTCCACCACGTGAATGCTGGCCCCCTGCCGTAGCAGTGCTGCCACGCGGTCGGCGTCCCCATGCCAGGCAGCAAACTGCAGGGCTGAGATGCGCCAGCTGTCGGCGGAGGCGGCGGAGGCAGAGGATGGGGCGGTGGTAGTGGGCGAGGGGTGCACATTGCGCAGGGAGCTGCACAAGGGGAGCACACAGGATGGCGGGGGTCAAGGGCTGGCCCTACTCTTCGTGTCAGATACAGTAGGGGGCCGTGTGCACCAGGGAGGCGGCAGGACTCCGCGGCAGGCGGCGTGCAGGCGGTAGGAGTGTGGCTGGTGCCAGCAGGCCAGGCGGCTGCTGTCACCTGGCCTTGCAGCCCATTGGGGGTTAATACTCGGATTGGAGCGGGAAGCCTTCCGCTGTGTGTGAGTGGTAGGACGGCCGCTGCCGGTCGGGTAGCTGGACAGTCACGGGGTGCAATCGAGCGAGCAGGGGCGCTCCACTACTGAGAAATCCGTGGAAGGTAATAAAATATACTCCAGGCTGTGCGAGAATTGCAGTACCTGCAATTCTGACAGCTGTACACTCGCTGGGGCTGAGTGAGGCGAGTGTACTGCACCCATGAGCAGCTGGGTGGGCAAGCTCATGCACGTGCCGTCAGATCCCCATGCCCCACTCAGCAAGATGCTTGAAATGGGCCCATCACAGTACTCTGCCGCTTAGTGCCGCTTGGTGCATGGGAGAGCGACTGCGGCTGCCCACCCTGGTAATCGCCTCTGGTCCGCCGCATGCTCGCTGGCACAAGCAGCGGAAGCAATGCAGGGCAGCAAAAATCGCACAAGGAGGTTGCTTGCCCGCCAGCACAACCGTGCACTGTTGACGCTGGGCAGGACATCAGGAGCGTCATTCCCCAACCCTGCCCTAGACCCCCACTGCTGGGCTCGGCTGTGGTCTCCCCCACCTGGTGTGTAGTCAGGGGACCCTAGCCACAGTGCAGGAGACAATGGCATGCATCTGACCTGCTCTGTGCTGCCATGAACCAGTAGATTGCAAGTGCAAGGCATGGCAACGTCAGGGTGAGGCTGCATGGTCAGGAAGCAGCAAGATATCACTGATAACATCAGGCTGCTGCCAGCTGCCTGCCATGGCCAGCGGCGCCAGCGCAGCGCAGCCGCAGAGGTCAAGCGGGCAGCTGGGCGTCCCGCTTCGCGATCAGTCCACACCAAGCGGCTATCAAAGTAGCTATTCCCGAGATGGAGCTCGACGCAGCCCCAGGCAGCAGCAAGCGCGCCTTGGGTACACCTGCGGAGGGCGAGCTGGCTGCGACGGAGCAGTTGGGGCAGCTGGAGCTGCACAGCCAAGGAGCCTCGGGCAGCAGCAGCGACAAGAGGCAGCGCCGCACAGCGTCGGGCGGCGGCGAGGCGGGGGCGGCGGCGGGCGGCGAGGATGATGCCGTGAGCTCGCTGCTGCCGCTGCAGCCACTGACTGCGGAGGCAGCAGACCACCTGCAGCGCTTGGACTCTCCAGAGCTGGAGGAGGAGGAAGAGGCGGCAGCGCTGGCGGCCATGCTGGCGGGCCAGCCGGCGCAGCACCCACCAGGCGCCGACGATGGCGTCAGTGATGCCGACCCTCTGCTTGCGCACCTCAGCGAGGTATTTGAGCCGCTGCGGCTGGGTGGCGGCGATGTGGCCATGGCAGAGGCAGGCAGCCAAGGGCAGCTGGGTGAAGGCAGTGACTCGGGTGCGCCGCCGGGCTCGCCGCAGCAGGCTGCGGCTGCGGCTGCGGCAGAGGGGGCGCCGGAGGAGCAGCGGGGCCAGCAGCAGGACCCTCTTATTTCCCACCGGGCACAGGAGGATGCTGCAGCACCCATCCAAATGCTGTCGCTGGATGCGCTCAATCGCAACCCCCTGCTGCAGCAGTTCCAGCAGCAGCGGGTGGCGGCGGCTCGGGCGGAGCAGACGGCGCGGGCGGTGGCAGCTGCAGCGGCCCTGCGCCAGTCGGGCGCCCTCAGCAGACCGGAGCGCAAGGAGGAGGGGCCTGAGGAGGGTGAGGTGGCAGATGGCATGCTGATCTGATGCCGCCACCATATTGATGCATGTGTGGCAAGGCTGGAGCTTCCAGCTGGGGTCTCCTACGCTCCCTTGGCCCTCCCGCCCCCCTGCACACGCCCCACCTGTTGACAGCTGCCCCACCTGCTCCCACTGCCCTGCCTGGCTTGCTGTTCACACTCCCGCTGCTGGTCACTTTCTCACCCTAGTTGTTCATTGTTACTAGCCACTGTCACTTCTGTCTCCCCCCTCTCTCTCTCTTCCCCCCCCCCCCCCCTCTCTCTCGGCGTTTCTCTCCCATTTTGCAACCTTGCCAAGGCCATCTCGTGCCGTCCTGTGATCTCCTCCTGCCGGTGTGAGCGCCATGTAGCTGCTATGAACATCATGGGTGCTGTAGATGTCATGCAGCCGTGGATTGGGAGCTGGGGCTCATTGGCAGTGCGTGCAGGGCGGTGGGCAGCAAACCGGGGGAGGCAGCAAGGGTCGGGTTGAGGCGGCATGATGCATGGCAAACAGCGGAGCTGAGACATAGTGGTAATTATAATTGGCTGCATAGATGGGCAGGGTGGCACATTACCATGTGTTGGAACGAACAGGCAAACCCTGCACAGCCCCTTGCCGTTTTTGCCAGTGGTGCCGCTGTGTGCGCTGTGCAAGTGGGACAGCGCGGCGGACTGCACAGAACTTCTATGCGGCGGTGCTTGCTCGCCCCCGCCTCGGAACTGTGGAATTGTCATGTATGAACATTTTCCCCCTCTGCCGTGACGCATCCTTGCCTCTCCTCACCCGAGCGCCCCGCGCCCGCAAGAGCGTGCTCTTAGGCTGAGCATCTGGCGGTAAGCACCCGGCTGAGGCTGCCGAGAGGTTTGATATATAAATGATATGGCACGGCTACTCGAGCTTGGGCTGTCAGCCGCTCCTGCTGGCGCTCCGCCGGCAGCCGTGTCGGCAGCCGTGTCGGCACACCCTCCCCAACCTCAACAGGCTGCCCTGTGCCCCCTCGTTCGTTGACCCAGGACCTGTCAATCGTGAGCAATGGCCGGCAATGCTGGTGCACCAGCTGGCTGGACCGCGGCGCATGCAGCTGCCCAGGCAGGCAACACAACAGAGCTGGCGGCATTGCTGGAAGGTGCACCCAGCATGGCCAGTGCAGCAACTGAGCAGGGGGTGACGCCACTGCACGCCGCCGCCAGCGCAGGCCATGCCGCCGCAGTGCAGCAGCTGCTGACGGTGGCACCGCAGACGGCCACGGCTGTTGACGCCAGGGGGCTCACTCCCTTACATGAAGCAGCTGAGCATGGGCATGCTGCCGCTGCTGCCCAACTTGCAGCAGCAGCGCCAGAGGCAGTGACAGAAGGGGATGAGGACGGCTGGACCCCTATCCACCTGGCAGCTGAGCAGGGCCACGCCGATGTCGTAGCCTTGCTGCTGGCAGCGGCGCCCGCCACAGCAGAGGCGGCAGCTGAGGATGGTCGAATGCCCTTGCACGTGGCAGCCGAGTGGGGTCATGCCGATGTTGCAGCATTGCTGCTGGCAGCGGCGCCAGCCACAGCACAGGCGTCGATTGAGGATGGCCGGACACCCCTCCATCTGTCAGCTGAGCAGGGGCACGCGAACGTTGCGGCGATGTTGTTAGCGGCGGCGCCAGCCACAGCAGAGACCAGAGACGGCGAGAATCTCCTGCCTATTCACAAGGCAGCATTTGTGGGGCATGCGGCAGTCGTCCAAGTTCTGCTGGCTGCAGCACCAGCCACCGCTAGTGCCGTCGTCTCTGGCAGTGGCAGGGCACCCCTGCACCTTGCGGGCAGTGCTGCTGTGGCTGAGCTGCTGCTGCAGGCAGCCCCAGCCACGGCACGCGCTGTGGACAGGGGCGGCAAGAACCCCCTCCACACGGCCGCTGAGTTTGGGATGGCAGGCGCTGCACAGGCACTGCTGGCGGCCGCCCCGGAAGCCGCAGAGGCGGCTGACGTGGACGGGAACACCCCGCTCCACCTGGCAGCCAAATACGCGCATGCGGACGTGGCGCAGCTGCTGGTGGCCACTGCACCAGCCACAGCTGCTGCCATCAACCTCCTCGACAACTCGACACCCCTCCACTACGCATCTTGCGTACGGTGCATGGCTGTGGTGCAAGGGCTGCTGTCAGCCGCTCATGCCACGGCTGCGGCTGCAGATGATCGGGGCTGCCTGCCTCTCCACTACGCAACTGCCCAGGGGTACGATGATGTCGTGTCGAGCCTGCTGGCGGCAGCCCCAGCCACCGCAACAGCCACCGACCAGCTGGGCATGACCCCGCTTCACTATGCAGCACTCGAGGGCCACACTGCTGTTGCGCAGGCCCTGCTGTCAGTTGCTCCAGCCACGGCCACAACATTTGATGGAGGGGGTTACATGCCCATCCACCATGCCGTCTCCCATGCAGCCACGATGCAGGCACTGTTGGCAGCCGCACCAGCCACGGTAGCAGCTACGACTCAAAAGGGCTCGACTCCTCTGCTCCTGGCAGCCCGCAATGGGCATGCCGGCGCAGCAGAGCTGCTGCTGGCAGCCGCGCCTGCCACGGCTACGGCTGCAAATGAAGACGGCAGTCTTCCTCTCCATTGGGCAGCTATCTGTGGCCTCGACAATCTTGTGTCAAGCCTGCTGGCGGCAGCCCCAGCCACCGCAACAGCCACTGACCAGCGGGGCGTGACCCCGCTCCACTGCGCAGCCGCGGCGGGCCACACTGCTGCCGTGCAGGCGCTCCTGGGTGCTGCTCCTGCCATGGCCACGGCAGTTGATCGGCAGGGTTTTGTGCCCATCCACCATGCCTCCTCTAGCGGCCACCTGGCCGTTGTGCAAGTGTTGTTGGCAGCAGCGCCAGCCACTGCCGGAGCAGTGAGTGAGGAATTAGTTACCCCTCTTCACATGGCAACTTCGCAGGGTCACACAGCTATTGCAGAGGCTCTGCTGGAATCCGCATTTGTCACGGCTGCGGCTGCAGACGTGCAAGGCAGGCTGCCCCTGTACTGGGCAGCTGAGCAGGGCCATGCGGCAGTTGCTGCAGCGCTGGTGAGGGCGGCACCAGCCACTGCAGAGACCAGAGCTGATGATTTGAAGACACCACTGGATCTCGCCCTGGAACACCAGCACCGGGACGCAGCCCGCTGCCTCCTCGGCGCAGGCCCCATTCAGCAAGTGCTCGCAGTCTTGGGTCGCACTGGTGAGCTGGCAGTGCCGCTCTATGCCGACCTGGTGGCTGCCAGACTTCCTCTCAACCCGGCAGAATGGGGGCAGGTACCGGCGCCCTGCCCCGGGCTGGGCAGTGCCCTGCCAACAGCGCTGACTCACTCGACCGCCCAGGCTGGCCAGCTGGTGGCACACCTGCCGGTTGAGGATGCGCTGCGCCTGCGCACGGCCGCGATGTGCCTGGCACGCCGGCAGCAGCGCCTGGGTGTGCACCTGCCCGCCCCGCTGGCGCACCAAGTGCTGGCGCTGTGCCTTGCATGAGCACCAAACCTGCACCATGTTCATTCTGCTCCTCCTGTCGTTCCTCTTGCCTGCTTCCCTGTACCGCCTGCACCCTCCATGCGCTGTGTTGTCCATGGAGCGCACCCCCCTATCATCCATGTGCTTTATGAGATTTATCCTGTTATGTTGAATGGGTGCGGGAAAGCAAGCAGTGTGCAGCAGTCGTAGAAGCGGGGCAATGTGGCAGAGCTCTGTGCTGTTGATTTGGAAACCTCGTGTGGCTAACGTTTAGAGTGCATTTGAGCCAGCGCCCCGCCTGTCCCCGCAGTGCACGCAGTGGCACCCCTGCCAGCTGGTCACTCTGCTCTCCAGTGTGATGCGGCCACTTATGCTGTCACGGCTGGGCTGCCTGCTCCCCCCTTAATACCTCAACCAGTGCACCAATGAGCCGGCAGCTGAACCCGCAGCAGCCGCCTGCCCTTCTTCCTGCAAGCTCCGCACAGCCCTGTGGCTTTTGGCAGCCTTCACGCGCCGAGGAAACAGCACGTTGAGAGGAAGTGATGCTGGGGAGCAGGGCATGGCTGTTGAGCGAGCAGAGGCCCTACTGCCCTGTGCTGTGCCGTCTGCGTACTAGTTCCAGCACATGCCGTAGCCTGCCTTCATCTGCCCATCGGGCTCCTCTCTTCATGCCTTCACATGGCCCTCATATGCCCCTCATATGCCCTGGAACAAACCCACGTTCAGAGAAATGAGGCGTACCAAATCAAAAAGTGCATGTCACGACCGGTGCCGCGCGCTGCCGCTGCCGCCTGCGTGGCGCTCCGGCGGCACTCCCAGTATGGGCCTTTTGATCTGCCGCAGTTCACTTCGACACTGGCGTGTGTTGGACTGATTGTTCTGGACGCCGCTTTGGCCCCTCGATCGGCTTACATGGAGCTGGAGGGTCGCTGGCGCGACCTGGACTACCTGTTAACCCGGCAGGGCAATGTAGTCGGGCCTGGATTTGAGCCGGGTCCCGAGATCCGGGAGTTCTTGGAGAGTGACTGCCGGTGAGCGCCGCCGATGGCGCCCAGTCTGCCGCTGCCCGGCTGTCTCGCGTCTCGGCCATTTGAGCTGGCGTTGATAATATCAAGGATCCAGAAGCGGGGTAAACCACCCGCCAGTGCGCACTGTGCTGTCAGCGGCGGCCGTGGCGGTCCTCCCGCTGCCGCCAGTGGCCGCTGCTCACTGTCGCTGCGTACTTCAGACTTTAGATGACATCCTGAATACTTGAGGATGCACATGCCCGTGAAATCTATCTTCATGACTATCGGGGCCATGAAGCAGCCTTCCTGTTGCCACATACACTGAGCCGCCGCTGCCGCCGCCGGCCTACTGCCGCTCCCTTCCTTCCCTGCGTCTGCGTCCCCCATGAGTGCATGCAGTGTGCTCGTCGTGGGTGCTGGCGGGCTAGGTTGCGAGCTGCTCAAAGACCTGGCCCTCAGCGGGTTTGGCAACATCGACGTCATCGACATGGACACGATTGATGTGTCAAACCTGAACCGCCAGTTCCTGTTCAGGTGTGTGCAAGGGGGAGCGGTCGTCATGTGCAGTGAAGTTGCCAGGGGCGGCCTGGTCAACATGGCTGGCGTGGCTGATGTGTCTTACTTCAACCTCTGCCTTGATGCAAAGCGTGGGGCGCTCCAAGGCTTGAGGTGGCAGCCCTGCGCATCCAGCAGTGCCATGCGCCATGCCAAGCTGAGTGTGTGCGGTGCCATGCTGCGCTGCGCTGTGCTGCGCTGCGCTGCCCCCCGCCTTCCCACTGCAGGATGCAGGACGTGGGGCGCTCCAAAGCCGAGGTGGCGGCGCAGCGCATCCAGCAGCGCATACCAGGTGTCACCGTTACAGCGCACCACTGCATGATCCAGGCACGCCGGCAGCCCCGGGGGCGGGGGGGCGGCGGGGCTGGGTGGGTGCTGCCTGGCAGTCTTCGATTCCCATGTGATCCCACTTGGGCTGGCATCGAGCAGCCCCACCTCCCTCCCTGTTCCTCTCTCTCCCCCATCTGCAAAGAGCAGCAGCCGCTGCACTCTTAGTTTTATTTGTTCTTGTGTTGGGCCCGGACATACTGTTACCAGCACACCCTCTCTTGCTGCTGCAGGAGAAGCCGCTGGACTTCTACCAGCAGTTCCACGTCATCGTGCTGGGCCTGGACTCGCTGGAGGCGCGGCGCTACATGAACTCCGTGGCCTGCTCCTTCCTAGGTGGGTGCATAGGTTGCCGGCATGGCAGCATGATTATGCAGATGTTGAGGGGTGGGCCGGTGACGTGATCCTTCCTAGGTGGGCGAAGGGCGAAGCAAACACACACTTGGCAAGATGAAGAGACGGCGTGGTTGGGGTTGGTCACACGTCCCCAGGATGGGCAGGATGGGCGGTCACATGGTCCCAGGGTGGGCAGGGTGGGTGTCACGTGGTCCCAGGGCGGGCGTCACATGTCCCCAGGGTGGGCAGGGTGGGCGGCTTGCCCGGTGAGGGCTCCAGGGGTGCTGTAGCTCCCGGGTGCGGTCAGGCGTGGCAGGCAAGCACCCCTGCGCTGCCAAGCCCACTGTGCTCCTCCTCTCGACCCCTCACTGCACACTTGTCCTCCACCCCGCATGCACAACAGCACAACCGACTCTCTATGCCTGGCCCTCCCCTCCCCCCTTGTTGCCTGCTCAGAGTACGATGAGGAGGGGCAGCCCGACCTGGGCACCATCAAGCCAATGGTGGACGGGGGGACAGAGGGGTTCAAGGGGCACGCCAGGTGCGCTGTGCTGTGCTGTGCTGCGCCATGCCGTGCCACTTCACGTCAAGTTTGATGTTGGAGGCGTTGATGTGTGTGTTGGGCACGCCAGTGTGCTGGGGCTCTTCCGGCTGACTGCTCTGCCTCCAGTCACTGCCTCCTACCACCATGCAATGCCTGCCCGCCGCCCTCCTCCCACCTGCCTGCCCCTCTTCCTGTCTGCCCGGCTGCCTGCCTTCCCCCGCCTGACTGTCGCTTGCCTGCCCGCCTGACTGCCTCTTTTCCCCTGCCTGGCCGCCCCGCCCCCGCGCAGGGTGCTCATCCCAGGGGTGACCCCCTGCTTTGAGTGCACGCTGTGGCTCTTCCCGCCGCAGACCAAGTTCCCGCTGTGCACGCTGGCGGAGACGCCCAGGTGAGCATACATACACCTTGCAAGCGCAGTAATGCCTTGGATGTTTAAGACCAGCAGGCGTGGCGGGACCCTGGAGGGAGCACTGGCTGGCTGCCTGCGTGGGTGGGTGCAATGTTGCCAGCGCAGCTGCCTACCTGCCTGCCTGCCCTCCTCCGCTGTCCTCGTGATGCTGGTCACCCACAGGCCCGCTGCATTACGCCAGGAAGACACATCCACAGGCTGCCCCTCCCGCTGTACACCCGTTAGTATCTCGCCTGCCTCCTGCCTCTCCCGTAACGCAATGAAACCCACCGCCGCAGGTCCCCCGCCCACTGCATTGAGTACGCCAAGATCATTCTGTGGCCCAAGGAGCGCCCCGACGACAGCTTCGACGCAGGCAAGGGGCATTGTGCTAGTTTGTACTTCTTGAAAGGTGCTTGCAAGTGCCTCCCCAACTCTTGCATCCGGCGGGGATGCTTCTGCCAGAGGGCTGGTAGGGCGCAGGCTTAGCAAGCGGGAGACGCTCGGCAGTCCGCCCGGCCCGGTGCCGCTGCAGGGTTCATTCCGATGGCCCCACAGCTTCTGTTGTTTCTTTGACAGGCGCTGGTTTTTAGTCCATCTCCGTTCCCCTGCAGACTGCGAGGAGCACATGCGGTGGGTGTTTGACAAGGCCACGGCGCGGGCAGCGGAGTTTGGCATCCAGGTGTGCGACACGCACATGTGGCACCCGCTCATGCACACCGCATTGTGCAGTACATGCATGCCTGCAGACAAATCACAACGCTTTTGTTTGGGTAGGGAGACAGGGTGTGGGCGCACGCGGCAGGGTATGCCAACCAGGTGAAAGCGACCAAGCTGGGCCGTGCTGCTGCCCCACTGTACTACCGCTGGCCCCTCACTCCTGCCTGCCCGCCTGCCTGCACGACTGCTGCCTGCAGGGCGTGACGTACCAGCTGACCCAGGGGGTGGTGAAGAACATCATCCCCGCAATCGCGTCAACAAACGCCATTGGTGGGTGGGCGGGGCGAGAGGAGCGGCAGGGTGATGGTGCGCAGCGTAAGATGGTCCCAACATGTTGTTGTCAAATTGTACAGAACGGACCATTTCGGGGCGGGGCGCAAAGGGAGTGAGGGGAGTGTGATAAGGTGTGCGCAGGTGCAAGCAAGCGGTAGTGCAACACCCCCTGCGCGAATGGGCCAGTGCACTCTGACACGTCTCCCCCTCCCTGCACCCTGTTTGGATGCCCTGTTTGCGGCCATCGTGCTGCCCCGCGCCTCTCCCACTCCCCTGCGCTCTTCTTCCCCTCCGCCCCTCCTGCAGTGGCGGCCCAGTGCACGCTGGAGGCCCTCAAAATGGTCACCATGTGCTCCACCGGCCTCAACAACTACATGATGTGCGGGGGGGCTGGGCTGGGCTGGGAGGGATGGAGGGAGGGAGGGAGGGGTCAGGCACAGCAGGAGCTATTTGGGCAGGTGGGTCATGCGGGCGTGGCAGAGGGGTGCTGGTGGGAAGGTGGGGAGGCAGGCAGAGTGTGGCGGGGCGTGCGCTGCTGGGGCTGATGCAAGCATAGGGCGGAAAGGCGAGACGGGGCGGCAGGCGTGCCTGCACCCTTTGGCAAGCGCCCCCAGTGCCCCACGGGCCCCTCCCGTCTGTGCCGCTCACACCCCATGGTCTGCCCGAACCTTCTCCCTGCCTTCACACTGTACTGCTTGCCTATGCAGGTACGTGGGCACCGATGGCGTGTACACGCTCACCACGCCCTATGAGCGGGACGACAAGTGCCCCATCTGCTCGGCGGGAGTGAGCTACGAGGTGGCGCCCTCGTCCACGCTGCAGCAGGTGCGTGGGCGGGTGGGGGGGGAAGCGGGAGGCGGGGACCACCGTGCTATCCCCCCTCTTAATGCACATTCGCAGAACCCGAAAGTTCCTGCTGCGCATGGCTCCCGCCCTTCCCCGCAGCTGATAGATGGCCTCATGGCGGATCCAGACCTAGGCAAGCACCTGAGGTGAGCCCACATATATTCCCCTCCCTGGGACCCTGGGACAGTATGCTGCCGCCGGTGCACGGCCTGCAACCACCCATATGTGAAAGGGCCCGTTTGGGTTGCTGCATGCAGTGTCTTGTGAGCACATAGAGGGCTGCACATTGCACTTCATTACCGCTCCGCACGGCACCACGCGCCAGCTGCCACCTGCTGCCTGCAGTCGCCCGGCGCTTGCTGTCCCGCTGCCCGCGCGGCCCAGCACAAACCTGCACCGCCCCCCACCCCCTCAACCCATGCCGCTGCTGTGCGTGCTCCCGTCTGGTTGCTGACCGCAGCGCGCCCAGCGTGAGCTACGGCAGCACCAACCTGTACCTGCGCGGGGCGCTGGAGGCGCAGACGCGGCACAACCTAGAAAAGGTGTGCAGCTGCTGTGGGTGGATGGGGCCGCTTGGCCTGGGGTGGGCAGGAGGGGTTGGCGGAGGCAGAGGGGCATAGGGCGTTGTATTGCGTGCTGCTCCCGCGTGGAATGCTTACTCCATCGCGGCTGCTCCTGCTGACCCGCCCTCACCCCACCGCCCCACCCAGACGCTCCGCCCGCCTGCTGCCTTGCTGCCTCGTGCGTTCCGACCCCGGCCACCGCCTCCTCCCTTCATTGCCCCAACCTCGCCTGCTGTACATGCTTACCTCCCCCGTCCCGGCCACCGCCTCCTCCCTTCATTGCCCCAACTTCGCGTGCTGTACCAACCTGGCTCTTCATCCATCGTGTCCCTTTCCCACTCTCTTCTGGCACAGCCCATGTGCGAGCTGGTAGACGGCGACGGCAGCGTGATTCATGTCAACGACAAGAAGCTGGTGGGAGGTGAGGCAAACAGACAGCTGTGTGGGAGTTGGTGATGTGTGAGGGTAGTGGAAGGTGAACGGGGCGGGCGGTGAGGTCATGACACGGACGCCGCTCCAGCAGGCATCGTGAGCTGCGGCTTCCCTGGCCATGAGAGCAGAGGTGGCTGACGCCTGCCTGCCTGCCTGCCTGCCTGCCTGCCTGCCTGCCTGCCCTGAGCCCCATTTGGGTCGACCTTTGCACCCGCTTCTTCTGCAGCCATGAAAGTGCGGCTCAAGTTCAGCGGCAGCAATGGCGGCATGGAAACATGAGCAGCAGCAGCAGCGGCGGCGGCGGCAGCGGCGGCTGTATTGATACAGCTGATCAGCTGGCGAGCCGTCTGGCGCCCTTTGACTGCACCGCCCATGCGGGCATTCATGCCTACCATGTACGCTATGCCTGTAGCTGGGGCTGGACCTGTAAGAATGGTCCAGATGGTGGAAGGGCAGCACAGGGAGGGGACAGGAAGGCAAGTGCCGGCAGCAGACAGGCGGCGGGGCCACTGGCCACCGGCCGAGGGGAGCGGCCCCCAGCAAGTGGTGGGGGCATCGGATGCGCTTCAACACGGCCCTGCATACATGCCATGTCGATGACATGCCACTAGTGATGGCTCGTGGCGCCGCAATTCGACGGCAGTTCAAAAACATGCCAGGCTGGCAGGGCCAACGGGCCCGGCATTTGGGGGCTGCGATCACGCCATCCACCGCTTGCCCCCTACTCTGCGCGCCCTGCCCTGCCTGTTCGCGAGTTAACCGCCCGTCCCACAAACAAAACTCTTGCAGCCATGAGCGGCCTCACGGAGCTGGAGCTGCAGCGGGCGCGCCGCATCGAGGAGAACCGGCGGCGGATGCAAGAGCTGGGCGTGACCAACGCGGTGAACGATATGAACGCCTCCCAGCAAGCCAGCCAGGCGGCGCGCGCCGCGGCGGCGGCAGCCAAGCCCAAGCCCCCCAAAAGCGCCCAGTTCGTGGACATCAAGGAAGAGGACCTGCGACGGTCGGGCAGGTGCGAACTGTGCCCGCGCAGAACGTGCAGCAAGGGCGAAGCGGCCGGCCGGGGACGGCCAGCAACAACAAGAGAGGTCCGCCGCCGCCCTGTCCTCACATCGCAGGAAACACCAGCTCCACTATACCTATAGTCGTTCCCTGGCTGGCCCTGTAGGAGCAAGAAGGATGTCAACTACAACGAGCACATCTTCTCCAAGCAGGCGGAGCAGGCGCTGCAAGAAGAGCGCCGCACCCGCACGTGAGCGCCTCTCACACAGCCTGCTGAGACCCTGATTGCTTTGCCGCCAATACAACTTTGTGGCCAATCCTCAGTTCTGTGCTGGGCTGGGAGGCAGGGTTTGGACTACAACGGGTGCACGGAGTGGCCAGTGCCAGCATGGCGTATCCAGCACACTTTGCACCCCTCTTGACTGATCCGCATCAAATCCAACACGCGCACCTGCTCATGCACGCCCCACCCCCACTTTGTGCCTTGTCCCCCGTGTGTTTTGCTGTGGCCCACACTTTGTATGAACTGTCACGTACAATCCTCCCCCTCTGGCTTCTTATTCTGTTGCTGCCGCAGGTACCGTGTGAAGAAGAGCAGCGCTGCTGCCAGCGGCGGCACCGGCCGCAACTCCCGTGAATGGACAACCTCCATGGGAATCGCAGGTCAGCTCTCAGGGTTTCTCTCTGGCAGGCAGCGGCATGTATTGGTGCATGGAAAGGGTGCGGTTTGCTGGCTTGTTACGTCCGTGCCAGCTGATACCCTTGCTGACTGCGAGTGCCCGTCCCTTGCCCCCCTCCCCCCCCCGCTGCCTGCCCGCTGCCTGCAGGGCACGCGGCGCAGGATGAGTGCGAGGAGGCGGCGCGTGCCTGCATGCAGGGCCTGACCAACCCTGCGACCTGCAAGGTGGGCGGGGGCGGGGGCTTTCGGGAGCAAGTGGAGTGGGCGTGCCAGAAGGAGGGCGGCTCAATGTTGGTGCCCGTGCAGGTAATGTGCCGGCAGGATGCCGGCCGGCATTTGCTGGTGGGCAGGCAGGCAGGCAGCTGGGCGGCTGCCCGCTTGCTCCACACGCTCCACATCACAAATCTTGCTGAGCTCACGCACGTGCCACACTGAGAACGTAAGACGCCACAAGATCAGGGCCGGTGCGCCCACCATCTCACCCCATGTGTCCCTCTGAGACGTCAACGCTGCCCTGCCCCGCCCTGCAGCTCATGACGAGGAGCATGGTCAGCGGCGGCTTCTGGTGCAGCGCCCCCCGGGGCCTCAAGCAGTGAGCAGGGGTGCATGGGGTAGCAGGCAGGCAGGCAGGGAGGCAGGGGCTGGCTGGCTGGCTGCTTGGCTGATGTCAGCTTTGCTTGAAGCAATCGGTGTGGCTTAGGGAGCATGCGGCAGCTGCACGCCCAGGCGGCGCTCAGTGCTCCACTCCGCGCTCTGCCTGAGCCAACAGCCTGCAGCCCCACAGCCTAGCTTGCGCGGCCCCCTCGCCCCACTCGTGCTCACGCTGCCCACCTGCCCTGCCCACCTTGCCAGCCCGTCTCCACCTTGCCCCCCCGCCTCGTCCTTCTCACCGCAGGATGGTGGGTGTCAACACCAGGTGCACCTTCACTGCCTACCTGCCGCCGGGGCAGGAGGTGCCGGAGGGCGCCCTGAACGTCAACACCGCCACCAATGTGAGCGCCAGGCGGCCCGCTGGTTTCGGCAGACAACTGCCTGTCAAAGCCGCGCTTTCCCCATGTCTGTGCATCTTAGGAAAGCGTGGCATGTGTCGGCTGGTGTGGGTCCGGCTCGCCGCCGGGCTGGTTGGCTGCATCCAGGGCTGTGTGCACGTGCAGCTGCCGGCCTTGGGCAGCCAGACCAACGGGGGCCCCTGTAGCAGATGCAACTGCTTAAGCAGCCACTAGCTGCCGGATTTGTCCCGTTGGCTTACCAGGCAGGCACTCCTGTATGCCCTGCCCCTGCCCTCCAATCTGCCTCCCTCCTCCCCACCCCACCCCCTGCCCCGCCCGCGCCCCATCGTGCAGGGCTGGGACATTGTGTGGCTGCCCCATGGCAAGGACAAACGGGACTACGGGTTCAGCGGCAACTGGGTGGGATTTGCCTGCGACCAAGTGAGTGGGGGTGGTAACCTGCTGGCTCAGCGACAGCGTATGTTCAGCGGCGGTGGCAACACGACGTGTGCTGAGCATGCAGCAACTGGGCTGGTGCAGGGCGGTGGGTGGTCGCATCCTGGCTGGCTCCGCAGTGCCAGCATCATTTGGGCAGGTATTTAGTGATTGTGGGATGGTGGGGACTGTTATGTAGCTCTGTGTCCGGACCGCTGCCGCCTACCGACAGTAGCAGCAGCAGAGAGCATGCTCAACTTACCTTGCTCACTGCCTCCCCCTCCCTTGCCTGGCGAAGAAGCTGTGCCCCTGGCAGGCTGCACAGTGCCAGCCAGCGTGAAGAGCTTGTGGCCTGGCGGGGAGTGGCATGCGACGTGTGTCATGTGCTGAGCTTGCTTGCCTCCCCCCTCGCTGACCTGGCGCAGAAGCTGTACCCCGGCGACGCCGTGGTGTGCGAGCTCCTACCGAAGGAGGAGCACCGCCGGCGGCAGCAGGAGGGCGGCGGCGAGCCCACCACCTTTGGCCTCGTCTTCCACGTGTTCAGGTGCGCTGGTGCACAGATGGCTGGGGTGTGCGGCACTGGGCACCCTCTGGGGCACGCCGTGGGATGCTGGCTGGGGTGTGCAGCACTGGGGTGCGCTGGGTGCGCTGCTGCGCTGCGCGCGCTGTGGGCCGTGCTGAGGACTGCTGTGGGTGCCTGTTGTCTGCAGCTTATCTGACCTGCTAAGCCGTGCTGTGCCATGCTGTGCTGTGCAGGGCCATGGACTTTGAGACTGAGCAGGCGCGCGAGGCACGGCTGGCGGCCGAGAAAGAGGAGGAAGAAGAGGAGGGGGACCAAGCGGAGGAGGAGGAGGAGGGTGCTGGGGAGGCGGGTGAGCCTGCGGCAGTGGAGACTGCTGCCGCAGAGCTGTCCCAAGAGGGGCCAGCCCATGATGATGAGGATGATGAGGTTGATGAGGTGGAGGAGGAGCAGGAGACGGCGGCTGCACCGGCTGCCGCCCCCAAGCGCAAGCGCCAGGCCCAGCTGTCTGCCGGAGCCAACAAGGTGGGGAGAGGGGCGGGCACGTGCTGGGTTGAGGTGGTGTGTGCCGCGCGTGTGGGTGGGTGGGCAGTGGCGCGTATCCGGCGCTGCCTGCTGCGCTGGGATCCAGCTGCCTGCCCGCCGCTTTCCACCTGCGCTAGCTAGCTGCCGATCTGCACAGCTGGCGTGATCGCCTGCCGCCTGAACCTGCATCCTGTGGCACTGCCATCCCCCTGCCACTCCTGCGCTCATGCCGCCCTGCAGCGCCAGAAGCAGGCCGGCCCCGCTGCCAAGCCCACCCCGGCCGCCAAGGCAGGCGCTGGCACCAAAAAGGCCGCCAAAGCATCTGCCAGCAAGGCGGCTGTCGGCAAGGCGACCCCAAGCAAGGCAGCTGCCAAGGAGCTGGTGCAGCAGAGCAAGAAGGGGCGGGCGCCTGCCGGCAAGAAGGCGGCGGCAGCGGCGCGGGGCAAGGTGAGGCATGCTGGTGCTGGTGCATATGTTTCTGGCCTTGATAGCTCTTGCCAGCCCTGATGGTTCCTGCCCTGATAGCTCATGCACAGACAGCTCGTACGCACCGGCCCAGCAGGAGGCATCGCATGCGCACGCACACACACCAATGCTGTAACTCCCCGTCCGTTGACACTGCAGGCCGCCAAGGCGCCGGCCCAGGAGGAGGCGGCAGAGGAGGAGGTGTTTGAGGTTGAGCGCATCCTGGGGGTGGCTGGGGAGGGGGACGCCCGCACTTGCCACATCAAGTGAGTTGGCTGGGCGTGCAGTGTCCAGTCAGGGTGTAAGAGGCGTGCTGGGTGCAAGGTATGCGGGCCCAGAGGGTTGCCAGACGCTATGCAAGGGCCAGGTGGCAGGCTCACAGTCCACATTGATTGTACGGGGCCCCAAGAGGTTCGAGAGCTGGCGGTGTGCGATTGAGAGGGGCGTGGGGACGCCGCCACGAGGGCGGCACACCTCGGCTGCTGGCTGGCCAGCCTGGCTGGTGCCCCACTCCGTGCGCGCCCTGCCAGCTGCTGCCTGCGTTGCCCGCCCTCCTCCATGCCCTCCCTCCTTCATCCCTCGCTGTGTTTTCCCTGCCTCACAAATATGCCCCTGTCATGGCCCCTGTCAATCGCAGGTGGTTGGGGTATGAGGAGACCACGTGGGAGCCGCTGTCCTGCCTGGACCAGCCCCTGCACACCTACGTCCTGGATGATGGGGTGCAGCTAGTGTGAAGCTGCAACGAAGCTGGTATGAAGCTGCATCAAAGCTGAGGTGGGAGAGAAGGCAGGCTGGCGGGCACCGGCTGGCTGGCAAGCCAATTGCTCTGATGCCCGATTGTTTTGTGTGTGTGCTGGCCGGCCAGCCGGCTGAGCGGCCGCAAGGCAGTTTTGATTTGCCGTTGTTGTATCTATGTTGCGGGTTTCCGTGACAACGATTTGCTGTTAGTTCCTTGGGTGAGCTGTGATCCCTTCCTCCCTCCCCAATACTGCGTGCCATGGCATGTGTTGCTGCGGGCACGGCTGTGGCCACGCTTATTGTCTGGTACATGTTGTTTTGCTGAGAAGATTCGACGTCGAAAACATGTGGTGCAAGCTGGCTGTGTAACAAAGACAAAGGCACAGAACACGGCACAGTGGCAAGCATGCAGGGGTGGCAGGGAAGTGTATCTTTGCAAGCAGGCTGGGGGTGGGCAAGGAGGGAAACAGGCGTTTGAGGACCTTCACAACAGAGCGTGCATAGCTGCGCCCCAGCAGGCAGACTTTGCTTGCACAGCGGTACACCAGCGGTACACCAGGAGATGAGGAGATGGAGCGGGCATCTGTGCAGGTGGGCGAAGGGGGGCACGCACCATGGGTAGCAACGCATGGGGGTGCAGAGGTCACAAGCAGGCAGGCACGGGAAATGACATCCTGAGGTTGCAGGGTGCGGGAACAAACGAGCATAACATACCGTTGGCGCTCACGCCAGGCACAGCGCCAGCACCTGATGCACCAGCGGGGCGGGCAGGTGCACACCCAGGCGCTGCTGCCGGCGTGCCAGGCACAGGGCGGCCGTGCGCAGGCGCTGCGAATCCCCGGCTGGCAGGTTTGCCACCAGCAGGCGTGCCTGCGTCGGCGAGTGTGCTACCGCAGCAGGCAGCACAGGGCCCAGGCCCGGGCAAGGCGTTGGTACCTGCCCCCACTCTGCCGGGCTGAGGGGAAGACGGGCGACCACCAGGCCGGCATAGAGCGGAAGCGCCAGCTCACCAGCGCGGCCCAAGGCTGCAAGCACTCGCTGCACGGGACCTGCGCTGAGGAGGCAGCGGGCTGCGTCCCAGTGCTGGTGTTCCAGGGCTAGATCAAGTGGAGTTTTCACGCCAAGGCCTGTGCTCTCTGCTGTGGCTGGCGCTGCCGTCACCAGCGCTGCGGCAACTGCCGCATGGCCCTCCCAAGCTGCCCAGTGCAGGGGCAGCCAGCCTTGCACGTCCTGGCATCGGGCCATCTCTGGTGCGGCCGCCAGCAGGGCCTCCACAACAGCCGTGTGGGCCTTTACAGCTGCCAGGTGAAGAGGGGTACCCTCGTTGTCCGTGGCTGCTCCGGCTGTGGCTGGCGCGGCTGCCAGCAGCGCCCGCACCACAGCAACGTGGCCTTCGAAGGCGGCATGGTGGATAGGGATCCAACCCTGCTCGTCAACCGCCGTGGCTGTGGCTGGAGCTGCCGCCAGCAGGCTTGACACGAGACCGGCGAGGCCCAGGGCAGCTGCATAGTGAAGCGGCAGTCTGCCCTGCTCGTCTGCAACTGCTGCCATGGCAGGTGCGGCTGCCAGCAACAGCTGTGCCGCACCGGCATGCCCCTTACTGGCTGCCAGGAGAAGAAGAGTTAGGCCGCCCTCACCCACGACTGCTGCCGTGTCTGGCGCGGCTGCAAGCAGCGCTTGCACCACGGCCACGTGGCCCCGGGAGGCGGCAAGGTGGATGGGCATCGAACCCTCCTGGTCAACTGCTGTGGCTGTGGCAGGCGCAACTGCCAGCAGGGCCTGCGCAGCAGCGGTGTGGCCCTCCTCGGCTGCGCAGTGAAGGGGGGTCATGACGTGCTGGTCGGTGGCTGTTGCTGTGGCTGGTGCTGCCGCCAGCAGGCTTGATACGATATCGTTGAAGCCCTCACTAGCTGCCCAGTGGAGAGGCAGTCTGCCATACTGGCCTGCAGCCGCCGCCATTGCAGGTGCGGCTGCCAGCAGCACCTCTGCAGCAGCCGTGTGGCCCTTCACAGCTGCCAGGTGAAGAGGAGTCAAACTTTCCTCAGTGAGTGCTCCGGCTGTGGCTGGCGCGGCTGCCAGCAGCGCCTGCACCACAGCAGTGTGGCCCCGGGAGGCGGCATGGTGGATAGGGATCCAACCCTGCTTGTCAACTGCCGTGGCTGTGGCTGGAGCAACTTTCAGCAGGGCCTGCACGGCAGCAGTTTGGCCCTCGGCTGCTGCGCCATGGAGCGGGGTCACGCCCTGCTGGTCGGTGGCTGTTGCTGTGGCTGGAGCTGCCGCCAGCAGGCTTGAAACGATATCGTTGAAGCCACAAACAGCTGCGTAGTATATAGGCAGTCTGCCGTCCTCATCTGCAACTGTTGCCGTGGCAGGTGCGGCTGCCAGCAGCAGCTGTGCCACACCGGCATGCCCCTTGCTGGCTGCCAGGAGGAGAGGAGTTGCGCCGTGCTCAGACATAGCTGCTGCCGTGGCTGGCGCGGCTGCGAGCAGCGCTTGCACCACAACCGCGTGGCCCCCGGCGGCCGCGTAGTGGAGGGGTGTCCAGTTGTATAGGTTGACGGCAGCAGCAGTGGCTGGTGCGGTGGCCAGCAGCAGCTGCGCCACGTCAGCGTGCATGTATTTGGCTGCCACGTGGAGCGGGGTGTTCCCATCCGCGTCAGCCGCCCATGCTGTGGCTGGGGCTGCCTGCAGCAGCACCTCAGCTACACTGACCTGCCCGTAATCTGCTGCCACGTGGAGCGGGGTGTTCCCGTCCACGTCTGCTGCCTCGACAGCGGCTGGTGACGCCTCCAGCAGCAGCTGCGCAACCTCGGCTTGCCCGCACTCAGCCGCTAGGTGCAAAGCTGACCGGCCGTCCTCATAGGTTGCCTCTGCTGTGGCTGGGGCGGCCGCCAACAACGCCTGGGCAACGCCTGCCTTCCCGAACTCAGCTGCCGTGTGTAGAGGGTTCTTGCCATCCTCGTCCACAGCGTACGCCGTGGCTGGGGCGGCCTGCAGCAGCAGCTCAGCCACAGCAGCGCTGCCAGCCCAGTGCAGGAGTGTCCAGCCGCCATCGGAGATGATGGCACTAGCGGTGGCCGGTGCTGCAGCAAGCAGAACCTGAAGGACCGCCGCATGCCCCCCAGACGCTGCCCTGTGGATAGGCAGGAGATTCTCGCCGTCTCCGGTCTCTGCTGTGGCTGGCGCCGCCGCTAACAGCATCGCCGCAACGTCCGCGTGCCCCTGCTCAGCTGACAGATGGAGGGGTGTCCGGCCATCCTCAATCGCCGCCTGTGCTCTGGCGGGCGCCGCTGCCAGCAGCAATGCTGCAACATCGGCGTGCCCCCACTCGGCTGCCACGTGCAGGGGCATTCGACCATCCTCAGCCGCCGCCTCGGCTGTGGCGGGCGCCGCTGCCAGCAACAATGCTGCAACATCGGCGTGCCCCCGCTCAGCTGCTAGGTGCAGGGGCGTCCACTGCTCCGGGGCGGTATCAGCAGCGGTCGCTGGCACGGCTGCCAGCAGGGCTTGCACAACAGCCGCATGCCCCTTGACAGTTGCCAGGTCGATAGGGGTCCAGCCTTCCGCATCCCACTCCGTCACTGCCTCTGGCGCCGCTGCTGCAAGTTGGGCAGCAGCGGCAGCATGCCCATGCTCAGCTGCCTCGTGAAGAGGTGTGCGCCTCCTGACGTCCACAGCTGTGGCTGTCTGTGGTGCTGCCGCCAGCAGCAGACACACTGCGGCGGCCTGGCCCGAGCTGGCTGCTGCGTGCAGCGGCGTCAGCCCCTGCTCAGTCACCGCACTGGCCATGCTGGGTGCACCTTCCAGCAATGCCTCGAGCTCTGCTGCATTGCCTGCCTGGGCAGCTGCATGCGCTGCGGTCCAGCCAGCTGGCACACCGTCAGCCATTGGTGCCGATTGACGCGTCCTGGATCAAGGAACGAGGGGGCACTGGGCAGCAGGTCGAGGGAGGTGTGGTGGCCTGCTGCGGCGGCGTCAGCACCAGCGGCGGAGCAGCCCACAGTCGCAGTGCGCTCGCTCCCTTGGAGCCCCATCCTCATACTTACCGCTTGTGCTTCAGCCAAGAAGCACGCTCTGGCAGGCGCAGGGCGGCTGGCGAGGGTGCGGAAGCCCTTCCCCTGGGCGAGCGCACTTCCGGCGAGGGGCAAAATGTCGCTAGGTTACTTTAACAAACACTTCCGGAGGCAGGTGCGGGTATGAAGCTCTGTGCAGCTCTGCCTCGTTGTGGCGCCAGCGCAGCGCACGCAGCGCGCCGCCGGTCTGCCCGCTCCGGTGCAACTGATTTGCGCAGGCAACACGGCATAAGTTCGTCGCATTTATCTGCACATGTTGAGCACCCCAAGTATTGTTATAAACGGTCTGAGTGCAGCTGGAAAGGGGCAGCAGCAGATAGCTGCATGGCCCTGGCCAGTGGCATGGTGGATGGCATCCAGGCAACAGATCAGCCAATGGAGGCGTTGGCAGGAACACCATCGGCAGGATCCCTGTCTCTGATCCCTCCTCTCCATTCCATGCAGAGCACCTCAGATGCGTAGAGCAGCAGCAAGTGGACACTTACACAGGAACGGGGCCCAACATTGCGCTGGCTTAGAACTGGCACCGCCAGCTGGCTCCGCAGAGCAGCGAACCGCCGACGACAGCGGACTCAGCAGGGGGTGCTGATGGAAGGGCTTAGCTGCTGCTGGATCAGCTGCCAGCTTAACTGCAGCACGAATCTGGGCAGTGCTGCTCGGGGCGAAGTCCAGATGCAGTGCCGCAGGGTGCCACACCACACGGGAAAGAAGGCTCAGCTGCCACAACGCCATGGCAGCGGCAGGTGCAGCCGCGTGCGCAGCAGGGGCAGGCGTGGGTGCTGTCCCTGCCGCAGCCTTCCTTCCTTCCTTCCTTCCTGTTACACCGTGTACGTCTCAGTAGAGATGACGGTTCCCGGCGCGGCACACAACCGGGACTGAATAAGAGCCGCAAGACAAAACTCATGGGAGAGAGAGAAAACAAAGGACATATAATGGAAGCAGATAAAGAGCCGGGGGGCCGATACGCTCGGCACTACAGCTGCCGCACAATCCTGCACCCGCCGCTGCCAGCGCTGCTGGATCCCGTCCATTGCAACAAAACAGCACCATGCGTGCGATGCACAGGGAGACTGGGGCATATGCATGCCGTTGCCAGCTTACTGTTGGTGGGTGGGGGGTGGGGGTTTAGGGGCCTATTGGCTTTGCCAAGCTCCGGATAGGAGTGGCAGAGCTGTTCAGGGTCCTCCACACGATTTTGCACATCTTGACATGTGATGGCGGGTGACCCTCGAGACCCTCCCGCCGTTTGCGCCATGCCCCCCCCCCCCTCCCCCCCCCAGCAGCGGAGCAGTGTGCTCTGCCACAGCCGGGCGGCCAGCAAGGTGCTCATACAACTTGTTAAACGTGCCTTACTTTGCGTGTTCTTGCGACCTTTTCCGAGGTTGGCCCTGCTGTGACGTGTCCTACATTACATCTGTCGATGAGTTGGCGCACCCCTGCACCGCGGTATGCACAACCCTTGTCTTCTCCTCGACTCCCTTGTTCCCGGGTTGTTCTCCCGAAAGGCCTCCAATCCACCTACCCGCGCCGATGGGAGCGTTCCATGCCCGAGGCAGATGCGGGCGCAAGCGCATTGCAGGACGGGATCAGAGCAGCTTACTCAAGGCATGCTCAGCCGGGAGATGGGCAGGCACTGCAGTCGGGGGAACCAAAAAAACACTGGGCGGGGGCCCGCCTCCCCGCTGCTGTAAGCTAAAGCCACAAGGGGCGTCACGAATGCAGTGAAGGGCTAACGAGAGCCCGCCCAGGGGGCCCGAGAGCCGCGGCCCATCCACGGAAAAAAACAGGCGTGCACTAACAAACACGGGCAGCGCTCTTAAGTGGCACTGCCAGGCAAGCGCAAGTCAAGCGAGGCGGTGCAGGTGCCAGCGCTCAGCGCCAGCATCCCAGCACACGAATGCGTGGCCAGCTGGCACCTCGTTGTGTCCGGCGGCCGGCGCGGTGCCGACCGCACACAGGTCTTGCAGCATGTCCCGGAAGCGAGCGACAGCGTGCCGCCAGCTGCGGCCACAAGCTGAGCGGGTGAGGGGAAGGGTGATTGCGGGTGGGCGCTGTTGGATGGGCGCTCACCAGCCTGACGCACGTGCAGAGCGCGAGCTGTTGACATCAGCTCGCGGCGACCTGCATTCATGGCACTCAGCGCTGCCAGGCAGACCGCATCCCACACACCGGCATAGGTGCCAGCAGCGGGTGCGCATCAGCCAGAGCTGCAGCCGCGTGGGGTGCCGCCCATCCAGCTCAGCCGCCAGGGTGGCGCGCACAGCGGCAGCCACAGGACAGTCCCAATAGTGGTGGCGGCGGCCAGGGTGAGTGTCAGGTGAGCCGCATGGGCAGGGCTGGGGGCCACTGCTGGCCATGCGGGCGGCGAGCGGAAGGGCATTCAGCACGAGGCGCCAATACACCTCCTTATGCTGATTCTCCCAAGGCAGGTGCCACAGCCACAGCCGCGGCAGCAGGCGTGCCACCTCGCTGCCAGTGCCTGCAGCGCCCCCGCCGTCTGCTGCCGCCTCTGCC
>JAPTJF010000492.1:0-35485 GCA_029339195.1 Micractinium sp. NFX-FRZ | reverse complement strand
GTCACCACCTCCTCTTCCCCTCCCGTCCCACCAAATCATGAAACAGTGCCTCTGCCTCACCATCTCTTTGGCATCCTCGCCGAGGATGCCAAAGAAGAAGAAGACAGCCGGCGGCGCTGACGCTAGGCGAGACACCACCTCCTCTGCCCCTCCCATCCCACCAAATCATGAAGCAGTGCGCCAGCTCACCAGCTTCTTGGCCTCCTCGTCGCTCACGCTGGGCGAAATCATGACCTCCTCCCCCTGGTGCCAGTTGGCGGGGGTGGCCACAGGTAGCTTGGCGGCAAGCTTGAGCGAGTCGATCACGCGCAGCAGCTGCGGGAGTGGGTGGGACAGGGAAGCAACAGTAGCGGGGCTTTGTGGCAGTTGTAAGGGAGTGACTCATGAAGTGGAAGCCAGCTTGAGGGAGGCAGTCCCGCGCCCTGCGGCTGGGGAGAGGGCAGGAGATGAATACACACGCCTGCCCTGGGCACTTGCATGGGCGGAAGCGGCTTCAGTGCGTGGACACGCAGGCAGCTGCTTATGTGGAAAGGCCCGGCAGGCACCGCTGCCCACCCCCTGGACTCCCACCCCCTGGCCTCCACCCCTGCCCACCCCCTGGCCTGGCACCCCCGCCCACCCCCTGACATGCCGCTTATGTGGAAGGGCCCGGCAAGGCACCCACATCTTCACAGCGCAGACCCAACTCGCCGCACTGCACTTGCTTACCGCCCCCAACCTCACGCTGTTCCAAGCCGCACACCTGCCTGTACCCCGCCCCCTCACACCACTACACCGTCTCACCCCAGCCCCCCACCTCGGCAAAGCAGCGCCCGGTGGATGCGGGGTAGAGGAGGGAGAGCTTCAGGGTGCAGTCGGGCCCCACGATGAAGACGCAGCGCGCGGCAAATGACTTGCCGGAGTCGTCCTTCTCGTCGGGGTCCAGCATGCCTGGAAGGGGCACAACAAGCAGGGAAGAGGAGAGGGAGGAGGATAAAGCGGGGCAAAGGACTTGCCGGAGTCGTTCAGCATGCCTGGCCGGGTAGCAATAAGCAGGGAAGTGGGAGAGGTGAGAAGCACAGGTGAGGAGAGAGGTACAGGGTAGGGAGGGGCAGAAGTCGTCCTTCTCATGGCGGTGAAGCATGCCTGGGACAGGGAGCGAGCAGGGAATAAAGAAGGAGCAGGGAAGACAGGATCAGAGGAGAGGTGAAGGAGGGCAGCGAGTGCCGGAGGTAATGTTTTTGTTGGGGCCCCGCCTGCCTGCCCGGGCGCGGTGTGGAAGGGAGGGCCAGGTAGCCGCGAGCTTGGGAGAATCCCAGCGACCCACTTGAGCAGCCCCCTGGGCACCCCCCCAGTTCATGCCACCACCACTGGGGGTGCATGTCAACCACATCCCTGCCTCACCCCAATGCCCGAGCTTGCTGCCTCACCCCACCCCCACTCACCCACCCCCACGCCTCAACCCACCCCCACGCCTCAACCCACCTCCTCCTCACACCGCACCTGCTCCTCACCCCACCCCGCCCACCTCACCCCACTTCTTGGCGATGGAGCGGTCTTCGTGCCTCACCCCACCCTCCTGCTGCCTCAGCCCGCTTCCTCCCTGCCTCACCTCAACCCCACCCACAGGCCCTGCCTCACCCCCCCCCCCGCCTTGCCCCACTACCCCACCCCCCCCGCCTCACCCCACTTCTTGGCAATGGAGCGGTCCGGGTCGGCGAGGATTGGGTACTCGATGCGCTGCCCCTCGGCCATGCTGCCCTCGATGTCCTTCACCCACCTGCGCACGAGGCAGGGACCGGGCCACAGAAGATGGGTGAGTAGAGGCAGAGCCACAGCCATCGGAAGATGGATCACGGCTGGCTTGAAGGGCGGCATCCAGGCAGAGGGGCAGAGCCTGGTTGGACGACACGAAGGGTCACAGCAAAGACGGGAAGGGGCAGCAGGCAAGAGGAGAGAGGGCGACACTGCGGCGGCAGAGGCTGGGGCGTGTCAGAAAAGAAGCAGCGGCAGGGGCCTGGTGAAGGGTGGGCGGTGGGTGTGCGAGGGCCGTGTCAGAGGCGGGCCCCAAAGAGGCAGCGGTGGAGGCTGGGGGTGAGCGGAAGGCAGGTGTGAGGCAGAGAGTGGGGAAGGGTAGCGGCGCGGGGTGGGGGTGTGGCCTTGGCGCGGGACTATCAATGCGGCTCGGTTTAGGCTCCGCTGAAAGTCCACTCACTGTTTGTGCGACTCCAGGTCGTTGCATGAGAGCGCCGCCAGCTGGACGCCCCGCTTGGCAAATTCGCCCTGCAGCTTGGCAGCCGCCCCAAGCTCGCTGGTGCACACCTGGCGGGAGGGGAGGGGAGGGAGGAGGGAGGCTGTGGAGGATTGTCAGCAAAGCGCTGCGAGCAGCGGGCTAGCAGCAGGGGATGCACGTGCAGTGGTCGGGGGACGTGCAGCAGTGCAAGGCTGTTGCCGGGCGGCGCGGGGAACGTGGGCGAGGTGTGGCCGAGCGACGGGCTGGCAGGGCAGCACTGGCGGCAGGGCGGGCTAAGCCTTTCAAGCAGGCGGGGCGACTCACAGGGG
Source organism: Micractinium sp. NFX-FRZ (assembly GCA_029339195.1). Taxonomy (NCBI): domain Eukaryota; kingdom Viridiplantae; phylum Chlorophyta; class Trebouxiophyceae; order Chlorellales; family Chlorellaceae; genus Micractinium; species Micractinium sp. NFX-FRZ. The sequence continues at coordinate 32,944 of JAPTJF010000492.1, read as the reverse complement.
TGAAATCGCTGGGGTGGCTGCAGGCAGAGAGGGGTGGGCGGTACAGGATGGGGATCAGGGGGAAGGGGAGGGGAGCGGGCACGGCTGGGGGAGCCCTTGCGCCTGCCCGCCTCCTGCCGCCGTCAGAACACAGCTTTCACCACCCACCACAGGCGCCACCCCTGCCGCCCACCTGGACCGCATGGCTCACTAATTCCCCCCCTCCTCAACCCTCCCTGCACCCCTTCGGCTACAAAAGACGGCACAACGCTGCTCACGCAAAATCCGCAGGTCCGCATGTCCTTGCCCACCAAACCCTGCCCTGCCCGCCCGGACAGGAAAGCTTTTCCCCGCCCAAATAACGCGCAGCGTGGCGCCGCCCACCTGAACAGCATGGTCCACTTGTCTTTGCAGAAGGCGTGGAACGAGTCGATGGGGCCCTTGGTCGACTCTGCCCTGAACTCGGGCACCGTGTCTCCCAGCACAACCATGGCGGCTGACGACTTTCTCTCAAGTCCAGCAAGCCGGCGGACGTGAGCGACAAAGAAGCTTCTGCAGGCGGCAGGAGGGCAAGAGCGAGGGTTGTTGGACTGGTCAGTAAAGACGATGATGGTGGGTTGGCCGGGCCAGAGGGAAGCGTGTGCCCCTGCGAAGCGGGCGGAAGTGAGGCGAGCGGGGGCGGGGCGGGCGACGGGGGTGGCGGCAGGAGCGGCGGCAGGTGGCATTCTGGCTGCATTGGATGCTCTTCTGGCAATTGCATATACGCAGATGTGTGCCCCTGCTGAGCTCCTCCAGGCGGGCACGGCCTGGAGCGAGCTCGGGGCGGGCTGTTGTGGTGGGTGCCGGGTTGGTGTGCAGCAGAGGTTCGGGTGAGTGCATTGGTGTGTCTCACCTAAGCAGGTCTCGATGTGCCAGGAGCTACCGACGTAGAAACAAAGGCGGGAGGTGGCGCAGCTCTTCCTGAAAGGGGTTACTGAAATGTCTGGGAATCAGCAGCAGGCGGCAGCTTCAGCCTGGCTCCACCCTCCACAACCCTGACTGTTTCTCTTCTTTGAACGTGACATTACAGCAGTCAAAAGGACGAAATTAGATGCGAGACACCCTTATGCGCAAAGTTGAAGCTCGGACAGGAAGCAGGGTCAAGAGGTAACGTGCGAGTGGTCAACTAACACCGGGAAACATAAGCTCCATTGTCGGCACCGCAGCCGCCGCCGCAGCCGCCTGCTGCCGCCCACGTCCACGCCTGTATCTAGCCCTGGCTGCCCTCGCCCTCCTCCCCGGTTGGCTGCCCCCTCCACACAGCAGCCAGAAGTGAGCCCATGATGGAGTGCATGCAGGCTGCACAGAGGAGGAGGCAGGTGAGCAGCAGGGGTGTAACAACAGTCAAAATTGCGGTTCAGGCGGCAGGGTGAGGCAGTTTGTGGTCAGCACTGGCGCCGGGCAGCATTCCTCCTAGTGGAATTGAAACTTCCTCCCTTTGAAGTATTGGGAGGAATGTTGGAGAATTGGATTTCGCTTGCCTAATGTCTGGCCAGCAGGCAGGCCATCCTTCCCACCCTTCTCCACCCCACCTCACCGCACCCGTCTGAACCCGGCCCACCTGAGATGGCGCAGGGCACAGCCGCCAGCGGGTGGGCGGGGAAGTGCGCAGTGGCCAGCACAGCACCCAGAGCGCTGTTTTGCATGCCCACCTGTGGGACGCAGCAGGCAGAGGGCGGGGCGCAAAGACAAGTTGTCAAGGGTCGATTGAACAGGCTGTGCAGCTGCTGCTGTAGGCTGGAAGTTGTCTCACTCCCCACTGACAGCACCCACAAACCGCCCTGCCTGCCCTAATGAGACAGTTACACGCTGTTACCAGCAGCCCGCCCTACCTCGATGCTGTTGGTGCGTGCCGCCCTCTCAGGAATGCCCAGCAGCTTGCTCAGAGCGTAGCCAAAGAAGAAGCCGCCTGCAAAGGGAAACGCCGGTCGGGGTGAGGCGCAGCAGGCCTCGTCACCATCGGGCCAACAGGGCAGGGCGGCTAATAGCTCACATCGCAGCACACAACTGTTGGCACGGCACGGGTGCAGTGCCGGCGGCATGCCACAGGGTGCATCTCAGCCTCAGCGCAAGCAGCGGCGGCAGCCTGGTGCGCACCTGCGTGCAGCATGAACACGGCCGCCAGCAGCTGTGGGCCCGCCTGCAGCACGGCTGCCGCATTCTGGGCCATCACAGATCCGCAGATCAGCGCAATGAGGACCACGGCGGACAGCGCGCTCAGCGGCGCCAGGGCAGCGACCTGCAGTGCAAGGCCAGCAGAAGAGGAGACGTGTGAGCAGCATAGCATGCACGACATGCTGTCAGTCGACTGCCAGTGATGGCACTGCAGCTCCTCGTGCATCTGCCCCACCGCCCAGCCCGCCCCGCTTTTCATGGTCCAAATCCGACCTGCTTGGGGAAGGCTGTGTTGATGGCGGCCCCCACAACCACTGGCAGCAGCACGACCTGCAGCACAGCGGGGGTCAGGCACATGGTGATGAAGGGACACAACTGGGCATGGTGGTAATGGCAAGAAGCCTGATACATGCAATAGGTGGCAGGAGCGCAGCCAAGCTTGCCAGGCTGACCCAGCAGCGCAGGCACTGCAACAGCCTTTCCTAGCTACGTGCGCACGGCGTGCTCTACCCACCAGCCACGCTGGCACACACAGTGCTCCACCCTTTGGCCCTTCCCTTGCTCTGGTAACCTAGCAACCGCACTCCAGATGCAGAGGGACACAGGCACAGCAGGCACAGCGCGGCCCGCCGTGGCTTGCCTGCAGCGTGGAGATGAGCAGCGCGGTTGCATCCACCGGCACCAGCGTGCCCAGCAGCAGCTGAGTCAGCAGCGGCGTGGCCACCACAGCGCCCAGCTGCAGGCCACAGCAGGCAAAGCGGGGGGAGGAGGAGGGCAGGGGAGGCAGAGAGCATGACATTGAGAGGGTGCACCCAGGGCAGATGGCAGCCAGCTGGCGCGAAAGCAAGTGCCGGCCAGGTGAAGCTCTGCATTACGGCACGCCAGAGGCAGTGCATGTGGCCACACATTGCGTCCGCCCCACCCACCGTGCTGGCTGTGGTCATGGCCACGCTCAGGGTCACATCCGCCCGAGCCAGGTAAGTGACCACGTTGCTGGCGGTGCCGCCGGGGCAGCTGCCCACGATGCAGAGGCTGCAGGGCAGGGGGGGATGGAGGGCAGGCGGGGTGTGAAGAGGCAATGGGAGCGGTCCAAAGGCATGGGCAGGGTATAGCACTGTGTGCAGCTGCAGAGGGAGGGCAGTGCTGCCAGCGTGCTGCCAGCGCGGTTTCTGCTTGCCCCATAACACAGCAATGAGCCATGTGTGGGGCGCGGGGCTCACCCGATTGTGAAGGGCAGGGAGAGGCCTGCCAGCCGGCTGACGGCATAGGCAAGCCCCGGCATGATTGTGTATTGGAGGAGGAAGCCGGCAAAGATGCGGCCGGGGGTGGTCAGCACGCGCTTGAAGTCCTGCAGGCAAGCAAGCGAGGGTGGCGGGAAGGGGAGGGGTGGGGAATGCGGAGGGGGCATGGCGGTGGGCAGGTGGGTGCCCACGGGGAAGGCCGGCATAAACACCAGGGGAGCCCCACAACTAACCGAGACATCACCTTGCCACCTTGCCACTGCCTTTACATTCCAATCCTCACCTCAAAGGTCAGCGTGAGCCCCATGCCCAGCATGGTGACTGCCAGGGCAGGTGTGATCAGGGAGGAGTCAAACCAGGCAAAGGCAGAGGGCTGCGCCAGAGCCCAGACCGCGGCTCCCAGCACAAATACAGGGAACAGGTTGGTCAGCTGCACGGCTGCTCGGCTGAAGGCGTCCCACAAACCGCCACCCGCGCCGCCGCTGCTGCTGCTGCCGCCGTCGCCGGCGGGGGCCGCTGCCGCTGCCGCCGCATAGGCGGTGGCGATGGGCGCACGCTGGCGCAGAGGGCGGCTACACCGCATGGCCTGTGCTGAGGCTGCATGGCGTTGCAGACTGAAGCGCACTGCTGGCGCCAGGGTGCGCAAGTGGTATCTCAGCCGTGCTGCTGGCACAGGGGTGTGAGAGCAGAGTGTGGCACCGCTGGCGGGCGCCACTGCCGCCGCCGCCATCCTGCGGGGGGTGCGCCATCGGGCGGGATTCGTTTTGGGCTACATTTTGTGCCCCTCTGGCAGTGTAATGCAACTAGCGCGATCGAAGGGCGCTCACCTGTTGAGCACGGAATGTCCCCCCTCGCCAAACTTTGCGGGCTTTGCAGAAACCGCCTTGCAGTACTACCAGAGCGCGAGGGTTAGCCGCATATGCCAAACACGCACGCCTCTGGCCGCTCAGCATTGCAGCATGGCGCAGCGCGGGCGGCGGCGGGCAAGCACCGGCACTGGCACAAGCTTGGTTCCAAGGCAGTTCCTGCAGCAAGCTCTCTTGCCCCGTGAATAAATAACACACCAGATACACAGTCTCTTCACAACAAACAGTGGGACCCGCCGACGTCAGCAGCAAATCAGTGCGCTGATGGCGGCAGGGCGCCTGGTGCAGTCGTCTCAGGGGTGGGATGCGGGGTGAGGACGGTGCACAATGATGTTGATGGGAAAGTTATTGCAACGATAATGATGTGGATACAATTTATACAACTTTGATCAAGTAGGGCTTCTTGTGGTGAATGTGCCAGCAACATAATGGCACAAGCGCTTGCGCCACCGAGCGCGTTGGTGCCGCCGGCTGCCTGGCAACCTAAACACACATCCAAAGTTTCGCCACCTACATGTTCTTCCACCATTTTCGAAGTTAAGAACCAAATGGGACGCTGCAAGTTTTTTCCTGGCAAGGAGCAGGACCTCGACAGATGGCTCTCTTGAACAAGGGGCTCCTGGGGAGGCGTTGCAGCGCAATTGATGCAGCTACCGTGCAGCCATTCGTGCGCAGCTGCCATGAGTGTTGTCGCAGCGCAGGCAGCGCCCCAGCGGCTCAAATGCAGCGAGCATGGGAGGGTGAAGGGAGGGCCCTGCCGCCCTGCCGCCCTGTTCCACCAGGTCGAGCGCCGGACAGCCTGCAGAAGGCTGCACAGATGCGCGGCAGAGCCCGTCGCTGGTGTGGCAGCAGAGGCGGCGGTGCCGCCGCCAGCGCCAGCGGCGGCAGAACAGGCTGCGGCGACAGCAGCAGCTGAGGCTGCACCCACGCCACTGCCCTTCTTTCCTGACCGTCGCGTGAGTGCTGGGCCTGCTATATCATACCTCAGAACCTGTCTGCAGTTCTGCGTCGTCTCACTGCAGGTGTGCTGCCGTTGCGTGCCCAGCCTGTGGCCCCATTACAACTTCACGAGCCGCCTGGACCCTTCCTGCCCGCAGTGCGTGGAGGATCTACAGCTGCCCCCGCTGTCTGCCTGCCACCACTACGTGAACCTCACCAACGGACTTGAGGCGCTGCCACGGCTGCAGCAGCTGGGGCTGCTCTACCGGTGCGCCCGCCCGCCCGCGTGCCGTCGCTGCCGCATTTCAGAGCTAGCGCCGCCAGGGTACCTGGCTGCACGGCTGCGCTGCCTGAGACAGCTTAGCTCACATTTGCCAGTGCTGTGGTGCTGCTACATGCCGCCCCTGGGGCTGCCCAGCAAACACACCCTCGCCTCTTTCCGTTAACACACCGCCGCTGCACACTTTCCTGCTCCCCCCGCCACCGCAGGTTCCTGCGCCTGCCCAGCACGCGCTGCGAGCAGCAGCAGTTTGAGGCTTTGATGAACGATCTGGATGCAGACCTGCTGATGCGCCTGGCGCTGGGGCAGTGGTGAGGCGGGTGCGGGGCAGTGCTGCTGCGACAGGCACCGGGGTGGTGGTGTGGCTGGTGCCGACCCGCGCTGCGCCCGGCAGTGGCGAGGGGGGTGCAGAGGCAGGAGGGGGCGGAACAAGACGCGCCATCGGGCCCCCCCCGACCAGGCTGCTCGGCTGTTCCACTTGTGTGTCTTTGTAAAATGAAGCAGACTGTCCGCACTTCTTACCTGTCCTGCTTGCAGCATGGTGCCTGGGGGGCCACCTGTTGGTCCTGAATTTGCTTTTCACTTCAGAGTTTTTCGGCTCGCCGTGCCTGCCGCCCCTCCCTGCAGCTGCCTGGTGTACGACTTTGGGTCCCGCAACAAGAAGCGGGGGGCGCCGCGTGCCGTCTGGTAGGCAGGCCACCCAGCCGCATAGCGAGGACCGACCAGCTCCATGCCTGCTGCATGCCCCACGAGCGCCTGCTGCTCAAGCCATGCCTGCTCCATGCCCCACCTCTGCCCTCCTCTGCCCTGCCGCCCACTGCCCTGCAGCACCCACACCGCCTGCGTGCCGCTTGCAGCCCGGCCCCAGGTCGTACCCCCTGCTCATGCATGCATAATGAACACCCCATTGCCTCCGCCCATTGCCTCTGCCCATTGCCTTTGCCCATTGCCGCTGCCTCTGCCCATTGCCTCTGCCTGCCCGCAGGTACGGCCTGGAGTTCATCCGATGGGCGCTGCGCCGCCTGTGGCTGGGGGAGCGGGGGGAGGCCTACCTGCGGGGCTACAGCGTCTCACACGTCTTCGAGCAGCACGTGCGCGGCATGAGCGACGGAACCAAGAAGTGAGGCGGTGCCGCTGCTGCTGCTGCTGCTCCCGCTGCTGCCGGTGGCAAGGCCGGTGCCGTTGCGCCAAGGCACACTGTCTTTTGTTTCCCGCTTAATCACCGATGCCGCTGTGTGTCGAGGCGCTGCCGGCTGACCTGGCTTGCCCGCCACCTGTCGTCACCTGTCCTTGCTGCTGCTGCTGCTGCAGGAAGCTGCGGTACTATGCGCGGTACATCCCCCCAGAGGGCCTGCCCCGCCTGCAGCTCTACGGCGTCTACGCTGCCACCACCAACGACGGCGATAAAGAGATGTATGCCGCGCTGCTGTGCAGCTGCGAGGCCGGCAGCAGCAGCAGCGGCAACGGCAGCAGCAGTGGAGAGGCTGCAGCGCTGGCGTCAGCAGTGGATACAGCAGTGGCAGTGGCGGCATGTCCCGGGCCGCTGCTTCCCGAGCAGCGGGCAGCAAGCGGGGCAGTGCAACAGGCGCAGCAGGCAGCAGACGGGGTGGAGCAGCAGGTGGCGGCGATGCTGGCTGCTGCCGCGTCCCCGCTGTGCCAGCTCAGCGCGGAGCAGCAGCACGCGCTGCTGCATGGGCCCGACATCCATGCAGCTACCGAAACCCTGCTGGGCATGCGGCTCTTCCTGGGTGGTGTGTCCCACCCGCAGTTCCATTCGTGGGCAGAGCGCACGGGGTTCACGCCTCCCGGCGGTGACACAGGCGGCCGACGCGGTGGGACGCGCGTCGAGCTGTGACGGCATGGTATGACGCTGCTTGGGACACCGCTCCTTTACTAATTTATCTTGTAAGCACAGCTGAGCCCATTACAGGCTGAAGGGTGGGCCTGGGGGGCGGCCACAGTATAAGCGCGGCGGTGGGTGCCTGGGTTGTGCGGCAGCGCGCGCTGCAGGGACGCCATGTGCCTGCCGCCCCATGCTGTGGTGCTGGCAGCCTGCTTCGCAGTGCATCGGTGCGATCGCCGCTGCATCGCGACTCTCGAGCATAGATCAGCGGACTCCAGCGCCCCTGGCAAGCGCGCCTCGCATCTCTCTCGGAACTTCCCACAACCACATTTTGCCGCGCTTGCCGTCAGCGGGATACACTAGCTCTCAGAGATGTCAGACGGCAAGAAGCCGGCGCCAAAGGCGCTGGTGCTTGTAGGCGGGTAGGTGCCGCCACCAGGGTGCCGCTTGCGGTCAGGGCGCACGCCCGGCATCGGGCGCCCGATCGCGCCGCCGAGCTCTAAGAGCAGCCGGGGGGCGCTGCGGAATGGCCGGAGCAGTTTGTGCTCACCGCCGCTGGCCGCTGCCGCCTGCCTCGTGCTGCCCGCCCACCCACCGTCTGCAGCTATGGCACTCGCCTGCGCCCGCTCACCCTCACTGTGCCCAAGCCTATCATCGACTTTGGTAAGAAAGCAGCAACGGCAGCCAAGGATGGCTTGGGAGCATATCAGGCTGGGGCAGCCGCCTTGCCTGTCGTCAACGCTGCCTGCGGGCATGCAGCCCACCCACCCTGCCGGTCACCTGCATGCCCGTGCTTGCCACTGCCGCCCTGCCCTGCAGCCAACCGACCGATGATTGTGCACCAGATCGAGGTGCGGAGTGGTGCAGTAAAGCATGCACAGCAATCATGGCTGTGTGGCAGGCGGCTCTAGCTGCCGCTGCATTGCCCCTGCCGCCCCTGCTGCCCCTGCTGCTGCTCCGGCACCGCCGCTGCTGCTGGCACTTTCGTAGCCACTGCTGCCTCCTCTCACCCCTTGCCGTTCATCCTGCTTCGCTCTCTATCTACTGCTTCTTTGCTGCAGGCCCTGAAGGCGGCGGGCGTGGATGAGGTGGTGCTAGCCATCAACTACCGTCCCCAGGTGAGCAGGCGTGTGTAGCGGTGGATACTGTGTCGGCAGGGGCGGGGTGATGCTGTGGATAGCTGACAGTTTCGAGGGCAGGCAGGACGTTTGGGTGTGTGGTTGGTGTGGGTGAGGTGGTGCTGGTGTTCACACTACCACTGTGTGCAGACGTGTGACGTGCATCAATGCTTGGGATGCGCCTGGGAGCGCATGGCGCGCCTGCCTGCCTGCTCGAGAGGCTGTTGACGCACACGGCCTGGATGGGTGGCGAGGCAGCTTGGCCCGCACCCCACCCACCGTTAGCCACTCCCTTTTCCCCTCTCCACCCACTCCTTCTCCCCTCCCTGCCTCCCTCCCTGCCTCCCTCCTCTGCCCTCCTCTGATCTGCCCCAGGTGACCGCTACCACCCACTTCCTCTCCCCTCCCTCCCTCCCTCCTCTGCCCTCCCCTGATCTGCCCTCCCAGGTGATGATGGACTTCCTGAAGGAGTGGGAGGAGAAGCTGGACATCAAGATCACGTGCTCACAGGTGGGGACAATACGTGTGTGCGTGCCTGGGCAATGCCGTGGCTGTCGCGCAGCAGCACGCCAATCTGGGAGGGGGTCATGCCCTTCTTGGCCACCTTGCCGATCATGTCGCCCATGGGGTGGGTGGGGTGGGGTGGGGTGGGGGGTCAGCTGCAGGTGTTCCCGGCTGTCTACCCTGCCGAGCTGGGCGGGGGCAAAGCGAGGGGGGCAGGGGACAGGCAGGCAGGCAGGCAGGCAGGCGGGCAGGCGCCTTGCCAATCACGCGTGCCTGCTGGCGCGCACTGGACCCTGCACCAACCCCTGCACTGTTGCTCACGGCCTGCCACCACCCAATTCTCCTCGTCTCATCCCCCTCCTCTGCCTCCCCGGGCAGGGTCTGGAGTCGGTGGCCTGTGCACCACGAGCCCGCTTTGCTCTGCACTTCGTCGACCTCTGCACTCTCACCTGCTGCATACCCTCACCCACCCCACCCCACCCACCTACGCACGCAGGAGCCGGAGCCGATGGGCACTGCGGGCCCCCTGGCGCTGGCACGCGAGATCCTGCACAACGACAGCAACACGCCCTTCTTCGTGCTCAACAGGTGGGGGCAGTGGGAATCATGCTGTAATGCAGCAAGATGGCATCAGGTTGTCGGGTTTGTGGGAAGCATGGGCAGGCAGGGAGGTGCTCCCCCCTGAGCGGTCAGCACGTGAGGCCGCATGTGGTTGATTATGGATTATTTGAAGGCACCAAGCAGCACAGCCACTCTGTGGTTGCTGGGGAAGAGGCGGCAGCGCGCTCTGCTCTGCGGTGTGCTCTCGGTGTGCACTGCCCGTGGGCCACCCTCCCTGTTCCCTTGCCTGTGATTGTACCCAACGATCTCGAAACCCCTGTTCCCCCGGCAGCGACGTGGTGTGTGACTACCCGATGAAGGAGCTGCTGGAGCACCACATGAAGACGGGGGCGGAGGGGACCATCCTGGTCACAAAGGTGCAGGGCCGCTTTTATTATTGTTGTTTTGAGGGCCGACTGTCCCGCCCGCTTGGGCACCCGCTGTGCTGCGCCGGTTGCGCCCGCCGCCGCTGCATGGCCCTCGCTGCCTCCCCTTCTGCCTCTGCTTCTGGTCAGCCCCTATTGCATGGCAGCAAGAGCACGTGGAGCCTGTGGGACTCCGGTGCAGATGCCCGGTCTTCCCACGTCTCGTGACCACCCCCCTTCATGGCAACGTTACTTCACCTGAGCCTCCAAGGTGTCAAACCCCTCCCAAGCACGGCTCATTGCTGATGACAAAAAGCCTCCCAAGGGGCACTAACCCTGCCACTCTCTCCCCTTCAATGCTGACACGAAACAGGTCTCTGACCCCTCCAAGTATGGTGTGGTGGTGATGGACGACAACCTCAAGGTGGAGCGCTTCGTGGAGAAGCCACAGGTGGGCAGGTGGGGGCACGAGGCCCATGCGGTTGTGGGGGCAGGGCCATGTGAGGTGAGGCAATGCACGGTCGTGGGGCAGACTCAGCCACGCTGAGGCTGCTGTGTGCGCGCGCCGCTGGCATGCACGGCGCATGGCGCCCCCGCCCGCGCCCGCATGAGCATGCACGCCCCGCATGCACACCATGGCGACCCTGCCGCCCCTGCTTACAACCCATCGCCTGCACCACCGCCTGCTTACACACCATCGCCTGCACCATCGCCTGCTTACACACCATCGCCTGCACCACCGCCTGCACCACCGCCACCCTCCTCAACCTGTCGCCTCCGCTAAGTAGCCGCCGGTAGGTGTGCGCTGCAAGCGGAAGGCGCCCCCTGCATTTCATTGCATTGTGAGCCTAAGCGTGGCACACGCTGGCCAGTCACACACTCATTTGTCCGCGCTCTCCCTTCCCTCTCTCCCCTCCTGGGGCTGCCTCCCGGCTGCAGACATTTGTGGGCGACAAGATCAACGCCGGCATCTACTGCCTCTCCCCCTCCATCCTGGACCGCATCCAGCCGCGCCCCACCTCGATAGAGAAGGAGGTGAGCTGTGTGTGTGCAGGGGGGAGGGGCGCAGGGGTGGGGGCGGGTGGCGGGGCTTGACTGTGTGCGTGCTGGGTGGTTTTGAGTGGTTTGCCCCTGCACTCCCAAAGGCCCGTCCATCCCTTCACAGGCGCTCGCTCATGCTCCCAACCAAACTGTGCTCTGTTCTCCCCCTGAACAACACACGACCCCGGCATCTGCTCCAATGGAAACCCACCTCAATCCTGCCAATTCAACCCACCACCTCTCTGCCCTCCCCTCCCCCCCAGATCTTCCCCGCCGCGGCCTCCGACAGACGCCTGTATGAATGCCTCAACCCCTCCCCCTGCCCCGCCCTCCCCCCCCCCCAGATCTTCCCCGCCGTGGCCTCCGATGGCCGCCTGTATGCAATGGAGCTGGAGGGGTACTGGATGGATGTGGGGCAGCCCAAGGATTACCTCACGGGTGGGTGGCTGGGCGAGTGGGTGGGTGGCGCGGGGTGTTGGGGTGCCTTGGTTACTGCACCTCATGAACATTGAACAGCAGAGATTGTGGGGCAGCCCCAAGGAGTACCAAACCAGTGGGTGGCTGGGCGCGTGCCGCCGGCTGAAGGCACGGGTGTGGGGCAGCAACGGTTGTGGTGTGCCTTCATTGCCTGAACACATGAGAGTGGGAGCGGGTTGGTGTTTTGGTGTCGGTGCAGCCTGGCGGCCTTGCTCTGTTCCAGCCCGCGCCTGCCCCGTCCTCCCTGCTTCCCTTCCTCATGCTCCCGTCCTCCCTCCCTGCCGTCGTACATGTGGGTCCAGCGCTGCGCACATACGCATTGATAGTCACACTTGATGATTCCCCTCCTCCCGCTCCCTGGGGCTGCACCTGGCCTCCCGGCCCCCCTTCCTGCTCTCACACTCTCCCTCTTCCTCTGTTCACCTGCGCTTGCTTGCCCCCTGTGCAGGCCTGGGCCTGCACCTGGAGTCGGTGCGGAGACGGTCGCCTGAGACGCTGGCAGAGGGTCCGCACATCCAGGTGAGGGCGGCGTGCTTGGTGTGGTGCATGCACACAGTGCTTGCTGTGCTTTGTGTGGTGCATCCATGTATGATCACTTACCGCCCAGATTTTGCCCACTCGCCTTGAAATCAATTATCAACAATTAACCTGCTTGCCGTCTTGAACCGCGCAGGGCAATGCCATCATTGACGAGACCGCCAAGATTGGGAAGGATTGCCTGATCGGGCCCAACGTGGCCATCGGCAAGTTGTGAGTAGGCTGCCTGCTCATCGTACACGGCTTGCCACTCCCCCGCCTGCCTGCATGTGCACGCATGCTGGCTGCGAATAAGCTGCTGCAAACACGACGCTGGGCACCTCACCCATTACTTGCAACCTTGGCCCTTGCCTCCTCTGCATACCCCCACCCCATCTTCAGCATGGCCGTCCTCCTGAGCCTGCCCCACCCACACCCTTGTTCTCTGCCAGCCGCACCCAGTCTAGTTTCACCCCCCCACGCACCTCTGCCTCTGCCCCACCCTCCACCCCGCCCTCCTTTCTGCGCAGCTGCGAGATTGGCGACGGCGTGCGGCTGAGCAACTGCGTCATCCTGAACCGGGTGGTGATCAAGAAGTATGCTCGCGTGGCAGACTCCATCATTGGCTGGAGCAGCAAGAGTGAGCAATGCGTGTGTGTGTGGTTGCCGTTGTTGCGCGATGCAGGTGCTTCATTGTAGGTATGGCTGTGTGCCGACCCCAGCTGCCACGCTTGCAGTCGCCCTTTCCGACGTCCGCGCACCCCGTGTGCCTGCCCCCCCCCCCCCCCCCCCCCCCCCCCCCCCCCCCCCCCCCCCCGTGTGCAGTCGGCAGCTGGGCGCGGATTGAGAACAAGGCGGTGATCGGGGAGGACGTGTTTGTCAAGGTGGGCAGCTGCCGGGCAGCTTCAGGACAGCCGCACCTGCTACCCCATGCTCCTGTCGGGGTACTCTGTTCGTGCCACACACACAGACCATGCCATGCCCATGCCTCTGCCCGGCAGCAACTGTTGCACCTGCTGTGCATGCTGTGCCTGACATGCCACCCCACGCTGTGCAGGAAATGGCTCCCCAACTGACCCTCGCCCCCGATGTTGCCTCACACCTTACGCCCGCTGCACCTGCTATTACCCCTGCTGCGCTTGCTGTGCTGCTGCCCTGCCGTGGGCCGAGGAGCTCCTGAAGTGAAGCCTTTGTGCTGCACCATGGATGGCGCTGACATGCTGCGATGTGGCCGCTGCGCCCATGCTGTGCAGCACGAGGTGCCGCTCATCGGCTCCATTGTGCTGCCGCATTACATTCCGCTTTGCCTGCTTACCCCCATGCTGTGCCTGCTGCGCCTGCTGCTGTGCAGGACGAGGTGCTGCTCAACGGCTCCATTGTGCTGCCCCACAAGGACATCAAGGAGTCGATTCTGGAGCCGGGCACGATCATCATGTGATCGCCATGCTGGCACGTGCTGGCACGGCATGGCACTGGTCCCAAGAGGCAACCAAGTGTGGCCCGGGGGCTGAGGACCGCCAGCGGGGCTTGAAGCCTGGCACACAAGTTGCCATATGATGAGGGGGCATGCACGTTGACGTGCCCAAAATGAGTGGCACCCTCGTGTGGGGTGCAAGTGTCGGCTCGTGGAGTGGGTGCAGCAGCCGCTGGCGCCGGCACCACTACGGCATGTGGCGACATGATGCCACACCTCCTCCCACCTTCCTTGGGGGTCCACCAAGCAGTTTTCTTTCCCCTCTGCCCCTCAGAATTGCAATGGCAACCATCCTCCCTTTTGAAACGAACTGTAATCTGTCAGATAGTTGTTGGGCAACGCACCGCTGAGAGTTAGCGCCGCACTTTCCGCCACCTCTGGAGCTAGCACTCTGCCCAGTGCTAGGGAATCTAGGCAAGTTTTCTCACAATGCCAGTACATGCCTCATGAGGGACTGGAGAGCACCATCAAGTACACGCACCACGGAGGATCACACGCGCACAAGTATGCACTGTCTACACTCAATCTACGCTCATGTGGCTTTATCTCCGTGCCGCCGCAAGCTGCGCCTCCAGCTCCTTAATTCTCGCCGCCTGCTGCTCCACCTGCCGCCGCAGCTCCTCCAGCAAGCTGTTGCTGCCGCTGCCTGCTGCGCCTGTTGTGCCTGCTGTGCCTGCTGCCGCTGGCTGATCGGCCTCCTGCTGGGCTGGCTGGTACGGGTGCACCAGGTTTTGTGAGAAGGCACGGATGGCGTCGGGGCCGCGCACCTGCAGAGGGAGGGGGAGGGGAGGAAAGGAACGGGCGGTGTGGTTGCAGGGCCGGATGGGTGGATGAGGGGCCCCAACGGACATGACGGCTCCAGCAGCGGATGCCACACAATGTGCAAGCCCTTCTACAGGTGTCAGACCAGTGGTTCATTCACACACACACACACACGCATGCCCAACCACGTTGGTTTGCCACTTGCCCCCTCCCGCCCTCACCTCCTCCTCCAGCAGCGGCAGCTTCACAATGTGGAAGTCCTCGTACAGGTCGTAAAACTGGTCCAAATACTTTTGCTGCATGCGGATGCGCGCCGCCAGCAGGCGCGACGTGCCTGCTGCAAGCAGGGGGGGTCGCAACACACCAGACTCTTCAGCACCACGAGCATTGTAGCTGGCAAGGTTGGTGCTGCTGCAAGCAGGTGCGCGCGGCCAGCGGGGGCGACGTGCCCCCTGCACATGAAGGCCGGCGGCCGCATCACACAACTAAGATGCATTCACCCTCCTCCGGGAAGATGCTGTACTGCAGGAGCTGCTGCTGCTTCCTGCTGTGCTCCACACACACACGCTGTGGAATACTCGCGGGTGGCGCCCTCAGCTGCGCTCACCCTCCTCGGGGAAGGTGCTGTGCCTCAACGTGCTGCTGCTGTCCTCCCCGGGCAGACCTCTGCTGCACTCCACACACACACACACAAACTCTTTGCCAGCGGGTGGCGCCCTCAGCTGCGCTCACCTTCCTCGGGGAAGATGACTTGGTTGATCACGATGTTGCGGCTGTCAATCTCAAACTTGGCCAGCTCCTGAGAAGGAGGGGTGGGTGTGAGGGGAACGAGGGGTGGGCAGGGGGTGGTGTGAGGGAAGGGGTTGCACATGTAGAATGCTTTTGACAGCCGATTGAACGGAGGAGGGGCTGGCGTGAGGGGAAAGGAGGTGCGGGCAGGGGGTGCGCTGCCAGCACACAATGTCCAGCCGGGCTGAGGCCAGACGGGTGCGGTGAATGCCCCCCCTGGTCCCTTACTACTGCCACCATCCCTGCCATCCCCTGCACACCTGGATCAACCGCTCCGTCTCGTAGAGGGACAGGAACTCTGGGATGCACACGCACACAAACGTGGTCAGCGCGTCGTCCTTGAACTGGCTGTTCACCTCCTCCACCACGCGCTGCAGACAAAGGGGGGAGAAGCAACGGTAGGGGCGAACGCGCGTAATGGTTCGGGTGAAAGGACGTGATTCTGCGGAGGACTGAACAGGTGTGATATGGCGTGGGCGGGCGCGGGCACTGAGGGAGACCCCGGCTGGAGCTGCTCAGCCGTGTGCCTCCTGGCAATGCCCATAACACACTCCCGCCCACCTTGCGCTGCGGGGGGTCACCTTGGCCACCAGCTGATCTACTCAGCCCACAGCTCCACCCCACTCCCTCCCGCCACCTTCACCACCACTTCATTCATTTGAGCTCCTACACACCTTGAGCTGCTCCACCTTGCCCATCATTTGGTCCACCATGTCCTCGCCACCTGGCGCTGACGGGCCCAGCATGCGGGACACCTGGCAGGGTAAGAGGAAGGGGGGGAGGGGCAGGGAAGAGGCCCAGGGCGAGGCAGTTGGCGGACGAGCGTGTGTGTATACGGGGGCATGGGGCAGAGGCAGAGGGGCGCGCTGGGCACAGGGCAGCGGGAGAACGGGCTCTGAGGGAGCGGGGAGGAAGGGCGTGGGGCGGGGCGGGCAGGGGGATACCCACATGCCCCAGGGCAGACAACATGCTTGCGACCAGCAGTCCAGCACACAGCCTTCACACCCCTCTCCTGGCTGACCATCCCTCCAACGGACCTCTCACCCTGAAGCAATAAGGCTCTGCCCCTCAGGTCCCGATCCCTCCCGCCGCTCACCTGGCTGACCATCCCCCCAAAGCTCTCCTTCAGGCTCATCAGCTTGTTCAAGCCCTTCTCCAGGGTGGTGGGGAACTGCGGGAGGGGAGATGGCGGCGGTGGTTTGCGACGGGTAGGCAGCGAGTGCACGGGTGGGCAGGCAGGGTGGAGGCATTGCCAGGCAGGCACCAGACCAGGCCCAGCAGGCGTGAGTGGCAGCGACACGCCAGCAGCGCAGCGCAGGCGGCGCCAGCAGGGACCCAAGCAAGAGCCAGTGCCGGCAGTTGGCAATGCAAGCGAGCGCGCAGCAATGGCGGGCCCAGGCAGCAGCAGCAGGGGGGCAGGGCCGGCTGCAAGCAGTAGCGGGCAACGGGGAGACGAGTGGCTGGGCGAGGCGGCGGCGCACCTGCAGCAGGCGCAGCGTGTGCCCCGTGGGCGCAGTGTCAAACACGATGCAGGAATAGTCCATGGACTGCACCTGCAGTGGGGAGTGTTCGCAAGCAATGAATCAGTTGATGCAGTGGGGAGGCAGGGTTTGGATCATAGCAATCAATGGTGAGGTCAGACGTGCAGCAACCGGGTGCAGTCTGTGCGGATGCCCGGAGCTCCTGCGCCCCACAATGCACTGCCCACCTGCGATGCACCAACACCACCAACACCTTCCCCTGCACCCCTTCCTCACAAGGCTCACAACCCAGCACCCCCCAAAGGCTCACCAACCCCAGGGATGCAACGCGTGGGGGGGTGCCCTCCATCACGCCGCGCCGCCGCCTCTCCTTCCCAGCCCACCCCACCCAACATACCCAAGCAACTGCATGCCATCAACCGCTTCCCCACCTGCTTCATCACTTCAGCAAAGCTCATCGCCTCGTCAATGCCCGGGATGGAGGTGGAGATGTCGGCCAGGAAGCCGCCGCCCCCTTCCAGTGCCTCCAGCCCCTCCACCTCCCCCAGGTCGGGGGTGGGGTCCACCTCCTGCCAGGGCAGGAGGGGAAAGCAGGAGGCAGCGCAGGGGCTGGTGTTGGTGGAGGCAAGGTGGTGCAGCGTAATGCATGGGCGGTGGCAGAAAGGAATGTCAGCCTGATGCGAGAGGGGCAAGCAGGAGGCAGCGCAGCAACTGGGGTGGGTGGAGGGGGGCAGGCAGCGGCATGTAACGGCAGGGGGAGGCCAGCCTCTCTTGAGAAGGAGGGTGCAGCCTGCTGGGGAGTGGCGGGTGGCACGGCGAAGCCCCACCCCACACATTCATGCGGACCACCTGCCCTACACTTGCTGCTGCATTCACATTTCCGAGCAGCTTCGTAAGACCCTGGCCTCCAACATGCCCCTCCACTTTGCCCCACATCCTCCCCACACTGCCTTCACAGCACCTGCGATCAGCGCCCACCATAGCACAAAGGGTGGTGAACCCTGTGACCCCTCCATCACACCCTACTGCCACCCGCACTCCATCTTCAAACCAGATCCCGTGCAGAACACACACAACAGCTCTGGCGGGTGCACCCACCATAGCGTACAGGTTGGTGAAGCCGTTGACCAGGCTGGGGTGCTTGCTGAACTTCTGGCGGAACGCATCGCTCAGGTTGTGCGCTGGGTCGGTTGAGATGATGAGCACACTCTCCCGCACCGCCGCCAGCTGCGTCGCCAGGCTGCAGGAGCACGTCGTCTTGCCCACGCCGCCCTTGCCGCCCACGAAAATCCACTTGAGCGACGTCTGGTCCAGCACGTTCTGGAGCGTCGGCTCGAGAACCGACTCGGCGTCCCCAAACTCGCTCATGGCTAGCTGTCTGCTGTCTGCTGGCCTACAGCTGGATGATAGTGTGTGCTGTGCTTCTACAAAACTGCAGGGCAGGGTGGGAGGGCGCACACGGCAGCGGTGTGGTGATGTCAACAGCAGGCAGCAGTCAGGAGTGGCGGCAGGCGGCAGCGGCAGCGGGCGGCGCCCAACTGCGGCTCGGCGCTGCGCCACTTCACGACTTCACGCGATCGGCGCCTCTACAATGCCCAGAACAGCGACAGGCCGGCAAATCCAGCAGCAGGAAGAGCAGGGCAGGTTGCACGCCAGACGCTTCTGCAGGCCAGCACCGACAGGCCTCAGCCAGGAGCTCCTGAAGCTGCAGCGGTCGATTGGAACGCAGGCGCCAACACACCCCTTAGCTGTAGTGACAGCGCTTCAATCAAGCAGCTGGCGATCTCTGCGCCTCCGTCCAGCTGAGGGTTAGCAAAAGCGCGATCTGCGATCCTCCAATTTGGCGACAGAGTCCTGGCGCCGCAAGCGCTGCACCAAGTGACAGCGCGCGCAGCATGCCGTCGCTGCTGCGCCGCACCCGCCGCCCACCCGGGACCCTGCTTTCGTGCAATATTGTTGAGAATTCACACCACACGACATTTTGTGTCACCAGATCAAAGGGAATGAAAGGGGGGATAGCATAGGCGCGTATGAAAAGCAGCAAAAAGGAGTGGGCTGAGCAGGGCGCGAGGAGCACAACAGGAGGCGCAAAACAGGGCAAGTTGATTGAGAGAGCATGAGAGAGCAAGTGCTGGGGTTTGGGGGGCCGTAGGGAAGTCAGCTGGTTGGGTTCGGCTTCGAGGACGCACATCATTCATACACCGCGGCCTAGCTACTGCGGAGATGGCGGCGTGGCCACCCGTGCAGTCGCCAGGATCTGCTGCGCTGCGCTGCCGCCACTGCTGCTGCCGGCCTCAGCAGCCGCCTTGGCCGCTGCCAGCCGCGTGCGCAGCGCCTGCCGCGCGCGTGCATCTTCTGGGCTCAACCTAGGCAGCGCATCCAGCAGCTCATAAGATGCAATCTGGCTGAAGCCATCCTGCCAGGTGATCTGCACAGCATAGTTCCCAACCGGCTGCCAGGCTGCTGGCTCAATGTCATCAGGGATGTCGCTGTCCCTGCACAGCGCGGCGCAGCACGGCACAGCAGGCACAGCAGGTGAGTCGACATCGCCAGCGAGGCAGCGCTGATGTTGACATCAGCGCAGTTAGCTGGCCACAAGCAGCATGCCTCCCCTCCCTTCCGTTGCTCCGCAAGTCCCTGCTGTCCCAGCGCCCAACTGCCTCCCACTTCCAAGCACTCTCCGCAGCATGCGCTCCCATGCCCACCTCTTGATCAATGCTGCTGGTGCGCCGTCATGGCGGCACCCACTACCTCAACACCCCTCCCACCCCCCGCCGTACTGGGGCACGCGCTGCCCCTGCTCATCCAACCAACCGCCCCACCCCCCCAACCCGGCAGCGGCCCACCACCAGCCACCACCACCACCCCGCCCCGCTCACCGCAGCGTGCGCTCCCCCGTCCACTCGTTGATGGACTTTGCTGACGTGTCGTTGCGCCGCACGGTGGCCGGGTCCAGCAGGAAGTCCTCCTCCCCGTTGGGCAGCTTGACCACAAAGGCGCCCAGCTCGCCGTCGAAGCGCACCGAGTTCTTGGAGGACATGCGCAGCTTGGAGACCTGCACGAGCGGGGGGAGCACTGCTTCTCAGCAAGCGAGCATCTCCCAGTCGTAGCGCACCAAGTTCTTGGAGGACATGCGCAGCTTGGAGACCTGCACGAGCGGGGGGAGCACTGCTTCTCAGCAAGCGAGCATCTCCCAGTCGTAGCGCACCAAGTTCTTGGAGGACATGCGCAGCTTGGAGACCTGCACTTGCAAAGGGGGGGGCAGTGTGGGGAGTGGTGTTGAAGACAGCTTCACCACACAGTCGACCACCCCCCTTTCATAGCAGACCGAGTTCTTGGAGGTCATGCGCAGCTTGGAGACCTGCACGCGAGGGGGGCGGTACTCTTGATGGCAAGGAACTTCACAACAAGGGAGGGGCACAGCCTCCTGGTACCCCCATCCTCTCCCTCACACCCGCCTCACGCACCACTGCCGCCCCCAGCTCCACGAACGCCCCACCCCCGCCTTCTCCCCTGCGCATCCCTCCTGGTACCCCCATCCTCTCCCCCACACCCACCTCGCGCACCACCGCCGCCCCCAGCTCCAGGAATGCCTGGGCTGTGGGCCCCGCCGGGTCCGACACCACGACCGGCACCCCGCTGTCGCCGGCGGCCGAGAGGTCTGGGATGATTGGGAAGCGCACGAGGTTGGGCAGGCCAAAGTCGCGCTGGATGCGCTCGCCTGCGCGAGGGGAGGGGGCATGGACGGTGTGGGGAGGGTGAGTGGGGCAGGGGCAGGTTTAAAACGAATCGATGGGCAGGACATAGTTGCGCTGGATGCGCTCGCCTGCAGGAGGTGGAGAGAAATGAGGGAGAGAAGGGGAGCGAGAGGTTGGCACTGTGCGCCGGCAGGTCAAAATGACAGCCCGTATGCAGCAGCCCAAGTGAGCAGGGCTGGTGGTGGAGGGCCGGCAGGGAGTCGCATTGCCCTGCGGCCGCAGCGCCCCTGCCGCTCACAAACGCACATCAACCGTGCCCTGGTAATTAAGGGAGCAGCTCCTCCCATTGCGCTCTGTGCACCCCACGCTAGCCTACCACTGGCGGCACTCACCCGACCCCTGGCCGAATGGGAGGTAGCGCTTGCCGTCTGCCTCAAAGAACGACATGTTCTCCACCACAGCCACGCACGGCACCTGCAGGCAGCGGGGCGGGGTGCAACGCATAGTTTCGTGCAGCTCGGCACCGTCGGCTAGTGCAACGGCGAAGCACATGGCATGTGCTTCCCAAGCATGGACGGCCCTTGATAACGTCCATGCAGTCCTTGACACCTTGTTAACCACAAGCTCAACCTGCATCCACTACAACGACAACTGCAACACCCTAACCTCGACCTCCACCTGCGCCCACCATGAGCTTGGCAAACATGCGGATGCCCTTGGCCACATCGATGAAGGCCAGCTTCTGGGGCGTGGTCACGATGACGGCGGCCGAGAAAGAGACGGACTGGCAGAGGGTGAGCTGGATGTCGCCGGTGCCCGGGGGGAAGTCCACAACCAGATAGTCCAGCTCGCCCCAGTCAGAGGTGGTCAGCAGCTGCTGGATGAGGCCTGGGCAGGGGGGCAGGAGGGCGGGGGTGGTGGAGGTGTGATGGCAGGGCAAAGGAGGAGCAGGGCGGGGCAGCACAGCGGGACGGAAAAGCGGGGGCAGGGCGGGGATGGGACCGCGGGGGGCGGGCCGGAATGCGGGACAAGTGCAGGGACGCAAGCTGCGGGGTGCTGCCGACGGGCTGCACTGGCGCCCGCACTCGCGCAGGAAGCAGCGCAGTGCCACCCAGCCGACCGGCCCTCCCCAGCAGCCGCCCCCACAGCCCAGCCCAGGCGCTCACCCGACACCATGGGGCCGCGCATGATGGCGCTGCCCTGCCCCGCATACCCAAACGACACCGCCTTGACGCCGGCATACTCCACCGGGGTGATGGCCTGCAGGCAGGGTGGGAGGAGGCGGGCAGGGTGAGAGGAGGCGAGCAGAGTGAGAGAAACAGGGACGGCAAGGCTGCTGGGGCTGCGTGGAATCTCTCTTTCCCGCCACTGCACATTGTGTACCCAGGCGGCACTTCGCCTTCCGCCGCGGCCGGCTCCGACTTGAGACCACCACACCCTCTTTTCCACACTCTTCACTGTCGGCCTGACACCCTTTCTTGCACCATGCACCCCAGCCCTACCTTTGTCTCTGGGTCCATTTGCAGCACCCGGATTTCGGGGGAGATCATGGTGGGTAGGGAGGGGCCGTACACGTCGGCGTCAAAGATGCCCACCTGCGGGGTGGTGAGGGGGTTGGGGGAAGGTGTTAGTACGGCACTGGGCGCTGGGTGGAAATCAATTGGGTAGTGCTGGTGGGGGGACGCAGGGGGAGGGCGAGGGCAGGCGGGGCCAGGCGGCAGCGGGCAAGGTGAACTGGGTTCTGCTGTGCCTTGCCTCCAGCTCCCCCGAATCTGGGCCCAGTCGTGAGCAATGGTGCCGAGCCCCACGTGGCTCCCATATGTTCTGCCAGCATTGCAAAACCTTGACCCTCTGCTGTCTCACCCTTCTCTGCTGCAGCGGCACCAGCCCTCCTTGGCCCCCATCTGTGCCAGCGTGACGGCCCCCTCCCCCCTCCTCCTGCAGCACCCCCCTCAGCTGCAGCGGCACCGGCCCACCTTGGCCCCCATCTGTGCCAGCGTGTAGGCCAGGTTCACGGCGGTGGTGGACTTGCCCACGCCTGCAGGGCGGGTGAGCCCCATGAGACATTGAAAATGTGGGGGGGTAAGGGTGGTGCGGGGTGGAGTGATCAGGATCAGGCAACAAAGGAATCTCAAAGTAGGGCTGCGTGACACCGGCACCTACACCCTCACGGCGCCAAAGAGCACACCAGCTGTACTCTCAACCCACACCCGCCCAGCTGAGCCCGAGGCACAAATGATGCAGGGCCACATCGAGCTGAAATGGGCCACCTCTGACTGTGCCCCTTCACTGCAATGCCGTTCCACACAAGAAAGAAAGAGCCATCTATCGAGCTTACCTCCCTTGCAGGATGACACGGCGATGACGTGGGCCACCTTGCGCAGCCCGTTTGGCCGCCCGTCGTCAGGCAGCAGCGGCGCTGCGGGGCGGGCGTCCATCTTGACCTCCACAGAGTTCACCCAGGGCAGCGCTGCCACAAACTCGTTCGCCTGCGGGCGGGAAAGCGGGAAGGAAGAACGCATGCGGGTGTGAACAGCTGTCACGTCCAGCACAACTAGGAGGGCCAGCGAGGACACAGTCCTGCACAGGTCTGCCAGGGGCGTGGTGTTTTGATCTTGGGCCAGGCTGGCCACCGCTGTGTGGCGTGCTGGCGTGCAGATCGTGCCTCCTGCACCGGTGGCGCCTCTGCCAGCCTGGCCCGCCTACTGGACTGCCTGCACGCAGCATAGGCCGTCCACATGCTGCACTACCCCTCCAACTGTAGATGCACCCTCCAACTGTTGATGCACCGCCCATGCGGCACCTGAACTTCTAGCATCAGTAGTGGCGCTGCCACCCACACCAGCACCCACCTGCCAGTCACGCGTCCAATAGGGCAGCACACCCAACCACGCCGACCAAACCCCGCCTTGACAGCACCCAGCCTGCCCAGCGTCAGCACCCACCTGCCGCTCAAACTCGCCCTTGATGGGGCAGGCGGGCGTGGTGAGCTCCAGTCGGAACGAGACGCTGCCAGCCCCCGAGTCGATCGACAGGTCTTTCACAAACCCGCAGTCCACGATGTTCATGCCAAAATCGGGGTCCAGAATGCGGGACAGCGCGCCCAGCACCTCGCCCTCCTTGGACAGCACCGGCGCAGCCTGCATTCGTGGCGAGGACGGAGTGCGGCGGTGGGTGGGCGGGCCGGCGCGTGCGCGGGGCAGCACCCTGGTTGCAGCTGGGGTGCAATGCAAGCAAGTGGGGGAAGCCAAGCGGGAGCGGCGGCAGGCGCGGCGGCGGCGCGCGTCCAAGGTCCTCACCGCCTCGGTGCTGGCGCGGCACGCCAGCCGTGCGGTCCTTCCGCTGCCAATAGCTTCCGACTGCTGAATGCGAGGCTGCAGGGTGCCAACGGGGGCACGGGTGCCCAGCACGGCATGTCCGGCTGCTGGGCGCCCCCCCGAGCGCCTGACAGCGGTTTGGCCGCATTGTGCAGCATGGAGCTGCACCAGGCTCGCCATGGCGCTTGGGTGAGCAAGCGAGACGGGTGGGTGAGAGGGAGAGGAGGGTGCCCAGCCACGCCGCTCCTATTTTCTCCGTCTGCAACGGTGTCTTTTGTGTTTACAATGCAGGGCCTTGTTTTGCGCGCCCTCATCCTGATGGCAAACATGCTGGCGCCAGGTGGCAGGCCGACTCAAATGCCATTGGCCTCCAGCTGCCCCCGCCCCCCTGCCCATCGACCTCTGAGCGCCATGTCGCGCGCCAGTGGCCGACAGCACCGCGCTGTGAACTACAATGAGAAGCAAGGGGGTGGGGGCTCTGCTCCTGCCTGGGCCCTGGAGCTGCGGGAGGCCTCGCAGCAACAGCAGAAGGAGAACAGTCGGCCCGACTCGGCGCCCGCAGCTGGAGGCCGCAAGTCGGGGGGCGCCGGCAAGGGCCAACAGAAGCAGGCGGTGGCGCTGAAGGGGCGCGACGCGGGGTTGGAGCGGCTGCCCATTGGTGAGCAGGCGGAGCGGGGGACGCTGCTCGCAGCTGCCGTCGACAGCCGCCCTCTGTCGCCGCCTGTCGCGTGCACCCACAACCGGCAGGGCAGGGGCTGACAGGCTCTAAGCACGTTTCAGTGCCTGGTGTAGCACCCCACTCAGCACTGTCGCTGCATCATCTGGCCACTGCTTGCAGAAGATGGCAAGGGCAGCAAGCCGGGTGGCAAGGCGCGGAGCGCTGGCGCCGCCGGTGCTGTGGCGCCCGCCGCGGCCGGCAAGCAGGTGCTGCCGGGAGTGTTTGTGAAGGGCGCCCCTGCGGCAGCAGCAGCGGCTGGCGCAGGGGCCTCGGGCGGCAGTGGGAAGGTGGCAGCTGCCGCAACTGCAGCTGCACCTGCTGCCAAGTCGGCGGGGGCCAAGGGCGCCAGCAGCAAAGCGGCGGCTGACGCTGCTGCCAAGTCGGGCGGCTCATCGGCTGGGGCCAAGGCCTCCAGCGGCAAGCGCAAGGCTGCAGCCGTGGAGGCTGAGGAGGCGGCCCGCCCCGCTGCCAAGCCCGCCTGCAGGTCGGCGCCGGCGGCAGTCGCAGGGGCCAATGCAGATGCCAAGCGTCCCAAGGCAGCACATGTAGCCGCCGCCACTGCGCTCCCTGTTGCAAAGGCAGCGCCTGCAGCCGTGAAAGCAGCACCTGCGGCCGTGAAGGCAGCACCTGCCCAGCAGCAGCAGCAGCCCGCGCGCGTGCAGCAGCAGCCTGCGCGCGCTCAGCAGCGCAGCGAGCGCACGGCTGTTGCTCCTGCACCCGCTGGATCCGCGCCTGCAGCCGCTGCTGCTGTGCCAGCCGAGCTGGAGGCTCTGCTGCTGCCACCTGGTAGCGGTGCTGAGGAGCTGGTGGAGCAGTTCAGCACCAACTTCCAGGCGCTGCAGGTGCGCTGCTGCAGCCACCTGCCAGGAGGGTGTGCATGCACGGCCGGGTGGGCTGCGAGCGCGGCATGTGTGCCTACCTTGCCCTACAGCTCTGAACTCCTGCCTAAGTGTGCTGTCCGCGTCTCGTCTCCCACATCCCTCCTTACCCTTTCTCTTCCCTCCCCGCCCCTCCCCCCTGCACCAGGCTGAGTATGACAAGCTGCAGGCGCTGTATGAGGACCTGAAGGCGGCGAAGATCGACGAGGAGGTTCAGCAGCTGCTGGAGCAGCAGAACCGGTATGTCAGCGAGCACGGGCAGAAGGCGGCGGCTATGGTGGAGCACTACAAGCGAGAGGTGGGTGCTGGGTGCTGGACGGTTGGCGGCCACTGACATGGGTGCTGCCAGCTGGATGGCTCAGTGAGGTGTAGGATTCAATCTGTTGATGTGCATGTTTGGTGAGGCAGGCAGGGAGGGCTGTCGGGCGGGACTGCGTAGGGAGCTGTCGGGTTGAGCAGCATGCCCAGCAGTGGATTCAAGCAATGATGGCCAAGCGTGCAACTAAGCAAGGCGAGCCAGCCATTGGCGGAAGTGCCAGGCGCCGCCCTCCTGCTCCTTAGGCGTGGGCAACAGGCATCAGCGCACCAATCCTCACTCCTCGTCATGTATGCTGCAGGCGGAGCACCATGCGGCTATAGCCGCGCAGCTGGGCGGCGATGCTCTGGTGGACCAGTGTGACCGGCTGCAGGCAGACCTCATGAACTGCCAGCAGGTAGGGACACGTTTGCTCTGGCAGCAGCAGGGGAATGCAAGCACTGGTTGCATGACAGCGTGCCCTGTTGCCAGCATCCTGCCGCATGTGCCTTGCTGCCTCCCTTCGTTAATAAACAGTCCCACACACCCAGTGCCTGCCTTCTAATACCCTGCCTCCCTGGTAAGCAGGCGCTTCTGGACAAGGAGGCGGAGTCGCTGGAGAAGGACAAGCGACTGGCAGAGGCGACGGCACGGTGCGCAGGCGTCTGTACTTGGTTGGGTGGTGGAGGGTGCAAGATCGCATGAGCGCAATCGTGCAAAACAAAAACGGACTCTGGCTCATGTTTGCGCTGCTTTGCTCAGCCCTCGACCTGCCATGCGGCCTTCTACCCTGGCTACCTGCCTGACCCAGCCCGAGTGTGAGGACTCTGTGCCCGCCCGGCACCTGCCTACGCCCCCTGCAGGCTGGCCTTCCTGGAGCGCTTTGCACGGGTGTACGACTCGTGCGACAAGTGTGTGCAGACGGATGACCTGCATGAGGAGGACGCGTCTGGGCAGTTCCCATCCATCCAGGTGGGCCGGGTTGGCTGGGCATGGGGCATAGTGCAGTGGTGGGGATTCGCTGGTTGCGTAAGGGCAAAGTTGTGCATCAGCTGACAGGACAGGAAGTGCGCTTCGCTGCAGATGGGTGCTGTGCGCAACGTGACAGTTGGTCAAGACGCATGCAGCTTTACACTGCACGGCCATGATGGGTTGCCCTTCCGCTTTCCTGCAGTCGTCAGGCATGGAGATGCTGCATGCGCATGCGCTGGTGCCCGAGGGTGCCGGCGGCGGCAGCATTTACAGGCGCCCCAGGGTGCCGGCCGCCCCGCCGCTGCCCGACACGTCTTACACGCTGCCGGCAGGTACGCCCCTTGCTGCCGTTGGCGCAGCTGCCGAAGCTGTGGCGGCACGCTCATCGCAGGCAGTAGAGGCAGCAGCAGCCACGGCAGCTGGGGCTCCAATCTCTGGCAGCGACATGGATCTCACAGGTGGTGGTGCCACGCAGCAGCAGGAGCAGCTGCAGCACCAGCACCAGGAGTCCCAGACAGACGAGCCGGAGCACCAGCAGGGAGAGCACCAGCCGCAGGAGCAGCTGCTGCAGGCAGCCAAACAGCAGCAGCACCAGCCGCAGCAGCGCAGGCAGTCGCTGCAGCCTGTGGCCGGGCGGGTGGCACACGCTGCGGCTGGGCCCGCGCTTCGCCCAGCCAGCGCCGAGTCACAGGTGCAGGTGGCCGCACCCCGCCTGCAGCAGCAGCAGCAGGCACGCGCACGGCGGGCCACGATGGCTCCTGCCGCAGCCGCTGCTGCAGGCAGCGCCGCAGGCGGCAACCGCCGCGTGTCGGCGCCGCCAGCTCCCACCGATCGTGAGCTTCACTTTGCCTCTGTCTCCACTGCGGAGGCCCAGGGCCACGTGCCGCTGGCAGCTGTGCCAGAGGAGCAGCCGCTGGCAGAGGAGGCAGCACCCGCGGCGGCCAGCCCAGCGCAGCAGCAGGAGCAGGAGCAGCCCGATGCAGAGGAGCCTCCGCCGTTTGAGTTCCCGCAGCCGCCGGCGATGCCGCCCGCCGCTCCCGCCATCAGCGAGCTGACCGCACCAGCGGCAGCTCAAGGCGGGGCGCCCACGCCGGCATCAGTGCCTGCGCCGCCGCGCCACCTGGCCATCACAGCGCTCACGGGTCTGACCGCCACCCCAATGAAGGGAGGCATCTACCAGTACACTGACCCACGCACCGGCTTTGTCTTTGAGCTGGCGCCCGCGCCCCCAGGCTCCACAGGTGCGTGTTGAAGAGAGGTGGAGTCACACTGGTTGCTGCTGCGGATGCAGTGGGGTTGTCGAACCTTTGGTTTCAAGCCTACTGAGGGACGCATATGGGTTCTCCTTTCTGCAGCCTCTCGACGGTCTGCTGCTTTGTACTCTTGCCCTGCAGCGCAGCTGACAATCAGCCCAGCCTGCTGCCGGCTTACACTTTACTGCCTGTCTTTGCCGCTGCTGCAGGCCTACCCAAGGCAGGCCCCTGCATGCGCTACTGCCCCATCAAGATGGGCATCGCCGGCCCGCTGCTGCCCCGCTACTTCCATGGGGAGATGTTCTTTGTGGAAACAGAGGTGGGTGGGACGGTGGCTGGACACCTGCCCGTTTTCCTGTAGCTCGAAGGTGGCATGCTGGGATTGGGGATGCTGGCGGCGGTGGTATGGTTGCGTCGCGGAAAGTAGCAGGGATTTCCGAGGCTGCGGGCAGGGAGGCTAGGTGGCCTGGTGGAGTGATAGGAAGTGACTTGCGGGGATCAAGAGTCGTACAAGGCGGGGGGGTTTAATCTGTGGGGTCACTCAGCACCGGCCTGCAACTTCTGTATCCAACCAACCCCGCATTGCGTCCTGCCTGCCAACCCAACTCCTTGCAGCGCCAGAACTTCTTCCAGCACATGATGGTCAGCCTGAACACGAAATGAATGGGGTAGTGCGCGGGGCACACCAAGAGGTGGCGCCTCCGCCCTGCGCCAGGGCCGACACCACAGCTAGCTGTTTCACTGCGTGCCTGCGTTCATTTTAGATGGTTCTCCAGCATCAGCAAGCTTCGCTGCACACGTCGGGGCATCTCACCGGGGTCCACACATCTCTTCCTTTTGCTACTTCCCTGTTCCAACCAACAACCGCACCGCTGACCGTCACGCCTGCCTTGGCGCCTAGACATTTGACCACCCCACCGACCCCACAATGCTCACATTTGACCAGCCCCGTTCCGTGCTTCCTGTAACATCCCCGCATTTTCAATAAAAAAAATTGTGCCGCCGGTGTCGGCATGAGGCAGTGACCGGCGGGGGCTGAGGGCGGTGTGCAGTCTGGCTCTGTCCGACCCGCCTCCCTTGCGTTTGTTTTTCATGACTTTTGGGGGGAGGGGGTTGTATCACTGCAACATCGCGTGTATGCAGGGGCTGCCAGTGTCGTGAAGGACCACGACTGCTGTGACCTGAAGAGCGACAGCGGCTGGGGTGCCTCCTCACCTCCCCGTCCCATCTGGCCTGTGCCCCTGCTAGTGGGCCGGCACCCCACCAGCAGCATTTTCGGTCCTGGGTGTCGGTGCGACACCCTTTTGCTGTTTTTCTTCCTCAAATTTCATCTGTCGATCTCTCAGCCATGCAGGCGCCCGAAACAGAAGTCACACCGGGGCAGCGCCCAGCTGACTGGGCCAGTCTCCCAGCCGAGCTGCTGGCGATGTGCTTTGCTCACCTCAGCGAGCTGCTACATGTCGAGGGCCCCATTGGACTTGGACAGGCGGCACAGTTGTTGGCGGCCGCCAGCCCCTGCCGCAACTGGCGACGGGCGGCGTCCACGTCCAAGGTGCTCCCCAAACTCCGGCCATGAAACTCGCAGCGGCAGCGGCGCCAAGCCCGGCTGGCCTGGTGCCCGCACCATGCCCTGCGCTGTTGGCTTGCCCTGTTCTGACCACCGGCCTCTCCTCTACATGTCTCTGGACCCCTGCAGCTCTGCGTCAGGCTGCGCATCAGCGCTGCGGGAGAACTGGCCAGCCCGCTGCTGTTGGCCCTCAGCTGCCGCCAGTTGGTGCTGGATGCCTCGCAGACGGCAGGGCTGAACCGCCCCCTCACAGAGCCCCTGTATCACTTGCTGGCAAGCGAGGCCTTCCAGTGGGCCAGCGGCGGCACGCTGGCTTCCCTGCACAACCTGCCGGGTGAGGCGCTCGAATGGAGCGGCCTGCTGGCGCCTTACGGGGCGCTGGCAGACGTGAGCTTTGCAGCAGGCGACAGCTGGTTGACGATGGACCACAGCGCACTCAGCGCGGCGCATCTCGGGCGCTTTCAGGTGTTGCACATCTCTGCGGCGCGCCTTCACATCGACTGCCAGCAGCTGCCCCCTCCCTTCCTGCCGCCCCTCGCCCCCCCAGCCGCTGGCTCCAGCGACCCGCTCAACAGTGTGCACCGGTTTGTTGCGGCCCTGAGGCCCATCTTTGAGGCATCACGCATTCAGAGGCTGTCACTCAGCCTGCGCCACGCCTGCGTGTCGGTTGCAGCCCCTGCCAACTCAACAGCTGACGCTCAGCCCCTCAGCCTGTATCTTAGCGCCCACTACTTGTCACCTTTTGGCATTGCGCTAGATGTGCGGACCCCCGCGGCGCACGTCTGCACCACGTATGGCCAGCTGGCTGCCACCTTCATCCGCCCTGCCCCGCACGACCCAGCTGGGATCTTTCTTGTTATCCAGCGACATGCATAAACAGGCACGTACACCCACGCAGTTGACTGACTTGCGTAGCATTCCAAATGCTGAGTCAGGCGTTGTATGGAAGACAATGTTTGCTTTGTCCGGGGCTGCTGCGGTACTGCCAGGCTTGCAGCTTAGCAATGGGAGTGGCTTCACTCTGAACACACACAGGCTGGGTGACAAGCCGGAGGCTGGCATACCAGCGTGGAATGGGTGTGAAACGGGCCTGCTAGGCTGGCTGATGGCATACCAGTGCAGCTGCCCTCCCGGAGGGGCCCAAATGCAGCGGCAGCTGTGGTGCGCAGCATACGCGATGGACGTGCTGTGCGGAACCAGCCCCGGGGCTCCAGCTGTTTGTGGGGTTCACCCAGCCATATGTCTTCCTGTCCCAGTATTGAACCCTCCTGCTCTCTTGCCGAAACAAGAGGTGTGGGGTGAGGGCTGGGTCGCCGGTGCTGGGACAGGGCGGGCAGGGCAGGTGACAGGTGACAGGCACCCTGCGCAGCCGTTGCGTGCTCTGGCGGGTGCGCCGTGCTCCAGCGGAGCCCCCTGCTGGTGCTGCCAAAACCCTGCCAACCCTTGTTTTTATGATACGTCTCAGGTCTGTCTAGTGGGAGCTTGTGCAACATCCTTGTGCAGGCTGCGCAGGGCGTGCAGCAGGCAGTGCAGGCGCCGGCGCCGGCCGTCAACTTGAAGGCAGCGCTGCTTTGAAGCAGGCACGCAGTCCTGGTCCGAGGAGTGGCAGCCGCAGGGACCGGTAGCAATTCAAGCTGCGCATCAGTGTCAAATGAATCCCCAAAAACGGGGTTTTTAGGGCGCCACATGGATGGACGAACAGACGAACCCAGCTTGTGTAATGCATTATAAGATAGCCTACTCTGGGTGACGGGCTCCTGTGGCACGCCGACGGTGCAGTCTCTAGCTCAGTCGGGATTCTGCCTTGGCCCGCGGCCAAGGTGAGTGTTCAGGAGATTACAAGAGGAAGAACTGAAAGACAGAAGGAGAGAATTCCCGGTGGCAGGGGAAGGGCGGCTTATGTGCTCGCCAGGAAGAACATTCTGGAAGTGCCAGCGAGGATGCCACGTCAGCGGAAGGTTCCAGACAGGGGAGCTATTGGGTAGCTACAAGACGCATGCAGAGGACTCTAGAAGGGTGTCGAAGGTTCTAGAAGGTTCTACTGTGCTAGGCGTGCTATGGTCAGGGCGCAGGCGCCGGCGCCAGATGCCGCTGGCGGCGCCTGGGTGCTACAGCTCCCATGACCGGAGCCTGCCGCTCTAAATATGCATACATTTTCGTCTGCGTACTAGTTCCCAAACAAACACGGGCTTGCTAGGCCTCCTTGAAACATACCTAACGCGGTCCGGTCCAGCGCGAACGAACAGGGCGCTAGCTGCGCGGGCAGGGCTCCCCCAAACTTTGATCGCGCAGCGCATCTGTCAACATGGGCGATAAGCTGGCGACCCTTCTTGCCCTTTCGTGGGCGAAGCGCTGGCTGGCACCGCCAGCCGCCGCTGCCGGCGGCTGCGCCGCCCTCCATGCCTCACCGGACAGGCGCCTCCACTGCAGCCGGTCTCAGGAGCCCACCCAAACGCCCGCCAGCTCAGCATACAGCGCACTCACCAGCGGTCAGTGGTGGGTGGATTCAGACGGCGCGCTGCCAGCGGCGTCACCTGCAGCTAGCACGCAGCCGCAGGCGGGCGCACTTGCGCCCATCCCCAGCTACTGTGGCCCTAAGCAGGGACAGCCCCGGCAGCCCCAGCAGCAGCCCCAGCATCATGCAGCAGCCAGCACAGAAGAGATAGAATGGCTGTGCACCATCCTGCGGCCCATCAGCCCCCCGCCGATTGGGGGCTGCCACTGGCTGGAGGAGGAGGGCGCCGGCACCGCCAGGGGGCAGCTTCCCGCCAGGCAGGAGGTGCAGCAGGGTGTGCCAGCCAGCAGGCTAGATGCGCAGTGCAGCACATCACTTCTGCCCCCACCAGCCAGCTGCACGGCACCAGCCAGCACCAGCCACCTGGCAATGTCGCTGCCCCTCAAGCGCCGGCTTGGCAGCGCCAGCAGGCGGGAGCAGCGGCAGCAGGGCGGCGGCGGCAGCGGCAGCGGCAGCGCCCCTGCGCAGCGCGGTGAGCAGCCGGCAGAGCTGTACATCTGGCAGCCTGGACTAGATCCGCATGCGGGCAGTTGGAGGTGGGAAGATTGCCCGCTGCTGCAGTGCCAGCCGCTAGCCTCACCGCCGCCACCACTGACGGCTCCACCAGCCGCCGCGCCGACCCACCCGCCCGCAGCCCGCCTCGGCAGCGCCTCTGCCGCTGCTGCCGGGCTGCAGCCGAGGCCGGAGGGCTACACACCCACTGCCCACTGCGCAGCCGCCTCTGCCGACGGCACTGTGGGCGGCGCTGACGGCGGGCAGCAGGGCAGCGGGGGGAAGCGCAAGAGAGGGCAGCGGTGGAGCGATGCTGAGCTGGAGGAGCTCAGGCTGGACAACCCTAAGCTGCACAAGCGGGTGCTGGCCAACCGGCAGGTGAGCTGTGACCTGAAGCATGCTGACTGGGTGCAGGGGCGGACATCTCAACCTCGGCATGGCAGCTGGTCAGCTTCTGCTTTAAGCGCATGCACATGCACAGCTGCGCAGGGTGTTTGGGGCTGTGGCAGGCAGGGGGCGAGGGGAGTGAGCATGGTAGAGGGCGAACCCTTTCAGTGCTGCGCTCAGCAAGGTGTCCTGCTCCCTGCTGGGCCTGCTGGGCCTCTCTAGGCGCTGTGAGCGTGCTGGGTGAGGGGCATTGGATTGGCCTGCCTCACTAGTAGATCCAGGCCACAAAACACAGTCCGTTTTGTTAGGGAAAATCAGCATGCACAGTTGTTTATGCACATTCGACTAAGCTGTGCAAGCATCACTTGCACACCCCAAACTTGTCCACTACCACTCTATTCACTGTGCAAAATGCGCTTGCAC
>JAPTJF010000491.1:0-44875 GCA_029339195.1 Micractinium sp. NFX-FRZ | reverse complement strand
GCCTTCCTCCAAAGCGTGGGGCGGCTTGTCCACCAGCAGCAGCCACTTGCTGTCGGGATCGCCCTCAGGGGCAAGGCACGCTGCGACGTGCCCGGCCTCAATGCCCAACAGGCTGGCCGCCATCTGAATGCGCTCAGCCACACCGCCGTCGCTGAGGCCGCTGAGCGTGGGCTCTGCCGGCGCTGCCGCCTGGCTCTCGCCGCTGCTGCCGGGAGGGAGCCATTCCTCATCCTCGCCGTCGTTGCCACAGTCCCAGGCTGCCCGCTGCTCCGCTGCCTGCTGCGAAAGAGGCGGCTGCGTGCTGCCGCCCCGCCCGCTGCCATCCACGGGCTGGGAGCCAGGCTGATCCAGCCGCAGCCCCAACGGCTTGAAGGACAGCTCAGCGGGGCCGCTGCCTGCGCAGGCGCCAAAGTTGCCAGCCCTGTAAGCGGAGGCGGCAAGCAGCAGGAGAGTGTGGGTTAGGGTTGGGGGAGCTGGTCAGCCAGCGTGCTCCAACACTGCGCACATGCACCACCGCCCCACACAGGTGCCATGAGCTGCGCACAAGCACCGCCGCCTTCACACAGGTGCCATTAGCTGGCCCCACCCTGCCGCCACTCACCGGCAGTCGCTGCAGTAGCAGCTGAGGTCCCGCATGGTCACCACGCCCGGCTCGCTGCCAGTGACGTAGAAACAGTGGCTGGCCATCTGCCCCACGCGCCCGGTGTAGCCGGCGCCGCCAGGCCGCTCCACAGCGCCCGGCTCGCCAGGCCCCGGCACCCACACGAACCGCCGTTCTGCCATGCCCACAGCCGCCTCCTTGGCGGCTGACGTCTGCAGCGCAGGAGCTGCCAGCTGCTTGCTGCAAAACGCATACAGGGCGTGCGCGCTGGCAATCCTGGTCCCTCCCAGCCTCGCCTCCTCTGCCCGTGCTGCAGCCTTGATGTGGGTGCCCGCGCCGTCATGCTCACCCTTGCCGTGCCCCGCCTGCCAGTGGTTCCAAATGACGCGCACGCCCAGCTCGGACATCCACTGCTGCTTGGCAAAGCACCTGCAAGCGCCAGAGGCAGGGGTGCTGGCACGTTGACAGAGTAAGAGGGGCCAGGCCAGGCAACAGGTGCATGAAGCAGGCACACAGCAGCAGCAACGGCATCACAGGTGGTGGGCCAGCTGGTGGGCCTGCTGCCTCTCCTCAACACCGTCGCACATCCACAACGCATGCGCCTGCCAATTGCGCACCGGAACTGTGTGGCGGCGCCGTCAGTCCAGATGTGCACGATGTTAGGGGTGCAGCCCTGCTGGCGCAGCCAGGGCAGGATGCCCGGCTGCGTCTGGGCAGGGATGCCTGGCTGCTGCTGGCGCAACTCCTCGGGCAGCGGCACGCCGCCCTCGTGCGTTAGCGCCCACCGCACAAAGCTGCAAGGGCAGGGTGGCCGGGGGTAGGCTTCAGGAGGAAGCACTGATCACAACACCAGCAAACAGCAGCAGCAAAGTGCTTCCCGCGGCTCCACACGCCTGACTTGGGCCGCCTGGCTGCAAAGCCTCACACCACTCTGCCTGCTGCTGCCCTGCCCCGCCACCCCTGTGCTGGCCTGTGCTGGCGCGGCCCCCACCTGTGGTCGTGCTTCTTGTCGCTGGAGATGAAGGGGTGGACAGTCTTGATGGGTGCATCAGCGCCAAGGGGCCAGTGCCAGGTGATGGCGATGAACAGGGTGGCGCTAGTGCGGGCCCAGTAGTTGTTTTGAATCTCCTCGCCGGGCGCCAGCGCTGCATTCTCCGAGAAGTCCATGCAGATGACGCACTCGCCGGGCTGCAGGTCGTCCACACAGCGCCGCCACTCCGCTGCCTGGTGGTGAGCCACGTGCTGATGCCACTGCAGCTGACTGATGACGGCACGGGCGTGCTGCAGCAGCTGCTCTGCGGTCACAGTGCGTGCCACCAGCTTCACCCGCTTGATGACGGTGCCGTCGGCTGCCCTGTCCTCCGCTTTCTCCCACTGCATGAGCTCTGCTGTCGCCTGGCACCCCTCCAGCCCAGCTGGCAGCTGCAGGAGGCTGGCACCCTGGCATGTGCGGCATTGCTGCCGCATGCAGGCCACCAGCGCTGGCTGCCCGTCAGGCTGGGGGCAGCAAGCTGCTGCGCACATCTGCTGCAGCCTGTCCTGTCGCGACCCCAGCTCTCGCCCTTCCTCTGCCGCGTGTGCTGCGCGCTCTGCTGCATCCAGGGCTGCGGCCACCGCCTGGGAGGGGGGCGGTGCTGTCGCTGCGGCTTGGGAGGGTGGTGCCCCCGCAGCCGCTGCTGCGTCAGCTGCTGCAGCCGCTGCCGCCGTTGCTGCGAGCCTGCGGAGGCGCTCCCGCTGCCCCATCAGCATGCCGTGCATGGTCTTCACCGTGAGAGTGGCGTTGGCGCACAGGGTGCAGCAGCAGCTGACGCGGTGGAGCTCCTTCTTGGATCGCACATACGCCGGCTTGAGAGCCTCAAACATGGTGCGGCTGACTGGCGCCTCGGGGTAGAGCTGCTTGAAGCGAGCGTACAGTTGCCCCTGCAAGGGTATGGATGGTGCGCAGGCAGCCAGCAAGTCATGTCAGCATGCAGGGCATGCAGCGGCGGCATGTGCAGTACGCATGCAGCTTCCGAGGCAACACAGCTGCCAAGCAGTCGTGCCACAGACCCTGCCTACGCAAACCATCCTCCAAAGCTACTGCTGCTGTTGCTGTGGCCGCTCAAGCACACCTGGGTGCACTCCAGCCACTGCCGCGTGCCACAGCGCAGCTGCCCGTGCGCAGTGGAGGTGCTGACATCAACATTGAATACCTCATGCTGACATCAACATTGAATACATCATGCTGACATCAATGTTGACATCAACATTCAATACCTTCTCAATCCCCTCATCTTCTGCTTCAGGGGCACTGCCTACATTGCCGTCATCTTTGAGCAGCCCTGTCACCGAGAGTGCTGTGCAGCTGCTGGTTGGGTGCAGTGGCAGGTGGCTGTGTCCTACCGGGCTCTGCACAACTACTATGCGGCGGGGATGGAGGAGGTGGTGAGGGGGCCAGTGTATCCAGCAGGTGGGGCGTGGGAGGTGGGGAAACGCCGGCAATGGGTGCCTGCCTGCCTGCCTGCTGCTGCTCTCCAGCCTGGCCGCCTGCACTTGCATCCCACCTTGTCTGCCTGTCCTTCATCCCCAGGAATTTCCTCATCAGCAGGACCATTCCTTGACCTAGCCCCGCCGCAGGCAATGGAGGAGCTGGCCGTAGCAGAGGCGCGGCGCTCAGTTTCCATTTTAGCTCGGCCTGCCTTGCGCCTCGAGCTGCCCGAGGCGCTGCAGCAGCAGCCACCGCGCGTGGACATGTGCAGCGTGTGTGCAGGGCGATTCGAGCAGGTGGGCTGATAAGAGGCGTGGGGTGTTGGAGATGGCCAGCTGGGCTGTGTGATGTGGGTTTGCTGTCGAGACTATGCAGCGCGGCTTGCGGCCTGCTGAGCATGTTCTGTCAACCTTTCCAGAGCCTCTTGCCCTTTCCTGCAGGCAGAGCTGAGGGATTATGCATGCAGGGGGCATGCGGGTACTCTCCAAGAGCAGTACCGGGCGAGGGGCATGGAGGCCGCGCCTGCCGCCGCCGCTGCCAGCCGGGGGGCGGCAGGGGCAGCAGCACCAGCGCAGAGCTCCTTGCGGCCTGCGGGGTGCGACGGCGCGGCCGAGGAGGCGAATGCTTGCCGAGCTGGCCTGTTGCACAGAAGCACGAGCGTCATGGCAGCGCAGCCCTGCTCTCTCAGTCACACAGCTTCCGCAGGGCTGCCAGGCTGGCTGCCCGGCTGCACAGCGGTTTATTGGTGAGTGGGGACCAGGGCGCCAGGCCTCGGGGCTGCTGCCTCGCCAGCCAGGCTGCAGGGGTTGGGAAGATGAGTGAGGCAGGGGTGGGCCGGAGCTAGCCATTACCATGGTGCCGCAGCAGAGGAAGCCCCCAGCAAGGGCAGCATTGTACCCAAAGTGCCGCCATAAGGGAAGCCTGTGCTGCGCAGCATCCGCTTACCCTGGATGGCGGCCCGCTCGCGCATGCGCTCCTGGCTGATGGGGCAGGCTAGCAGCTCCACCAAAGCGCCCAGGCAGCCAGGGGCTGCTGTGCTGCTGCTGCGTGAGGCCTCATCATGGGAAGCTGGGGAGCAAGCTACAGCCTCTATGTACTGATGCGACAGGATGCCGTGGCAGCGTCCAGCTGGTGACGCCAGTGCCGCTGGATGGGCTGCCAGTGGGTGGCCGAGCATCAGCAGCCAGGGAGCCTGCCGCACCTGCAGCCAGGGGGCACCTCCTCAGCTGAGCTGTCCACCCCAAGCTGCTGCAACCGGCTCTGCCAGCTAGCGTGCGCGGCATGCGCGGCACCCTGCACCGCAACGCCACCTCCCGCTACTGCCCACCTGTGCACAGGTAGGCTGAGGCGTCTGCAGGAGCGAGGGCGCTGTGGGGCCTGGTGCAGATCGAACAGCGTCTGCTTCGTGCAACCTGCCCCTTCTGCAAGCTTCAGGCACAAGGGATGTGAGGTACAGAAGGTGCGGGTGGGCAGGAAGGGCAGGGCGGAGGCGCCTCACGGTCACTTGGGGCAGGCTCATGCGTGTGCACATTCGCCAAGCAGAGCCCACGGAGGCTGGCACAAGCAGCTGCGCTCCGCGTGGCACGTGCCCTGCGGCAGGACCCCTGCTCCGCCTCCGCCCACCTGCACCGGCATTGGCGGGGGCGGCCACGCCAGTCACCAGGCAGTGGTCTGCGGGCACGAGGTGCATACGGCGGTGACGGTATGTGCAATGATTGGGCGGAGGGCAAGCACTGCTTCAGCCTGGCAGGAGGGCCCGTTGCAGTCACAGCATCAGGCCGGAGGCACTTAAGCTCAGCGCGCTCCCTGCCATGCCCTGCCCCGCTTGCTGCCCCGCAGACGCCTGCTCTTTGACCTGCCTCCTGCCAGCCCCGTGCACCTGGACCAACACATCACAGCAGGTGGCGTGTTGCTGCCGTCCCCATGGCCTCTCAAGGGCATCGGCCAGCTCTGCTGCTGCAGGTTTCACCTGGTAATTCATCCTTCTGTGCCCGCATCGCGGCGTGCCTGCAGGGCTCTGTGAGCAACAGTTGATGGCTTCATTGGAGGCGCCGAGGTGGGAAGCCTGCGCACGCCCGACCACCACCGCTGCCGCACCTCCCTTTGCTCTCCCACGCTCTCCCCTTCCCTTGCGTTGCTGCTGCTGCAGCCCACCGCTGTCCTTCTGAGCCCATATCAATCAATCAATCAATTACATTTCAAGTCCACGGGGAGCCCATAGCAACAGTCAGCTGCAGCAAAATTCGGCATATGCCAGATCAAGCACCAATGAACCTGCCATGAAGACCGCTGCTCCCTTCGCGTGCGGCAGTGTGGGAGCTGGGCAGGCACCCCGTTGCAGGGCTGCTGCGCTCTCTTGCTCACCTGGGAGCTCTTGGCGGCCATGCATGCCACAGGCAGCCCCTCTGTTGCACTGGGTCCTTGGACTGCTGCTTGGCAGCGCTGCTCTGCGCTGAATGGGGAGACGCAATGGATACCTCAGTCGGACTGAGCCTGCCAGTCTGACACGGTAATGGGAGCATCAACGCCGTCAGCATGCATTGCAGCGCAATCTTGTAGAGCTGCCGGCAACTTATCCGGTCTTCTGAGCCTTCGTCCCAGCCCTCTAAGCCGCCTCCAACGCCCGGGCACAGCTCCCCTTCGCTCTCCCAATGCGTGCCTGCCGCCTCACACATGAGCAACCCGTCTCGCGGGGGTGTGGGCGCCACCCCCTAGCGTCCCGCCGAGCAGGAGGCGCGCAACCAAGAACAGTGAGGCACCTGCAGACACCTGCGCTGCCTGCGCCCCGCCCGCCTCCGTTCCGCCGCCGGCGCCGCCGCCCACCCCGCTTCCCGCCCGTGCTGCTCTCTTCTCCACCTCGATGGCCCTGCGCACTGCCGCCACCGCGCTGCACAGAATGGGTGCCCGTGCTCTGGGGCTTCCTGTCTCTGTGCGTGTTGGCGACCGCCACGCACAGCGATAGGAAGCTCAAGAGCAGGGACACCCAGTCAGCGCAGCGGGGTGGCAGCGGCGCGCAGGGCCATTGAAACCGTGGCGGCGTGCATCCTCGTGCACTTCATCTTCCCTGCCCCGCCCATCCAAAACATCTTCGTTGCCTGCCGCATGACCCTGGGCGTCCCGCTTCTGGCCTCCTGCTTCTGCGGGCGTGCCCCCAGGGGCGCCAATGGCAGGCTCTGCACTGCTGCTGCTGGCACTGCTGCAATTCGCCGGGGCCGGCAGCGGCATGGAGCGGCAGCACGTGCTGCGCGGGGGCGCAGCGCCCGACCACTTCAAACTGTTCACCGCCGCCTTTGTCTTCCCCCCCGTCGTGACATGCAGGTGGCTCTGCCAAGGTCCACGTTGCATGCTGACCCTGCAGGCTCGCCTGCCCGCCGGCCTCCACGCTAGCGCCTGCTCATCTCTCATGCTGCGTGCGCCATGCGTATGCACAGCGCGCGCACCCACTTATTGTGCTTCCCCTTCCCCTGCAGCCTGCAGCTACTCCTATGCGCTCACCCTGGTGGACAACCACCCCAGCCGGGAATGTGGGGAAGAAGCAGTAGACGTACAGTAGCGCCGAGACACCGTTGGAAGCCTGCACGGCGTACAGCACCACCCCGGCCGAGGTACAGCACTACCCCAGCCGGGGTGCTGCTGTATGCCGCGCAGGCTTCCAACGGTGTCTCGGCGCTACTCTTCGTCTACTCTCGCTTCCCTGTTTTCTGGTGGGGCGTGCTCGGCGCCTACATTTGCGTGATCTTCCTTGGCCCCATCATCTGCGAGGTGCTGGGGTCGGCGGTGCACAGCTTCATGCAGACCGTCGCCCGCGCCACACTGCCCCCCTGCCTGGACCGCCTGTGAAACGACGGCCACCGTGCAGGTGGGCCAGCTCCAGCGGAGCCGGTTGCCGCTGCCGCTCTGGAGGCAGGCGGTGCATGCTGCTGCTGGGCTGTCTTTGCTGCTGCCGCTGCCACTGCCGTCGCTGGGCTTGGTGCTGCCTGCAGCCAAAGGGAACAGCTTGCCAGACAGCGTGAGGCAGGCTCTTTGCTGCTGCCCACGCCCCTGCTGCAACCTTCTCCTCCTTCTTTCCCCCCCGACGCAGCTTTTACACTGGCCCAGGCGCGCAGCCCGGCGACAACGGCGCAGGCGAGCAGCCACCCAGCACCAGCATGGGCGAGCAGCCGCACATGGACCTGGCCCTCTTCATCTTCTCCGCGGTCTCTGGTGAGTGAGGGTGGCTGGGGGAGGGCCAGTGCTGGAAAGTGTGGGGCCGCCAGCCGGGGCCGTGGTGCCCCGCCACTTTGGCAAGGAAACAGTCATGCAATTTAGGGGGTGAATGAGTGAGCATGTGATTACTTGGGGCTTCTTCTGTCAGAGCGGCGTTGTGGAGCATGCTTGCATTCTTGGGGTAGATGCAACTGCAGCGTGTGGTGGCCAGGGCGCGTGATGCGCCCCTTGTGTGCCACACCTGTGCCCGAATGGCCACGCAAGCCAACCTACCCGCCTCCTGCTCCCTTCCCTACCTGCACAGCCGTCGTTTAGGTGGACATCGCTCTCTTGGTGATGGTCTGCAGCCCACCCAGCTGGCCAGCGCCCCCACCCAGCTGAGCTGTGGAGCGCTGCAGGCGCTGGTGGCTGCTGGAGGGAAGCAGCCTGCGACTCCGTGCACTGGTGCGGCACGCAGACGGGCATGTGCTGCGACTGCCAACGAACCTGGCACACGGTGGCCGGCGGCGCGCCCAGCATGCCTGCACCTTGCACACCACTTTCGAGTATTCTCATCATACATGCCTTGCCTGTAAGGTACTACGTCCCTGTGTGTCGAAGGCTCAGATTACAGGCAGCAGCGCAGCGGGCGACTTGGGGGCCGGAACATGGGTGCCCGCTGGACTACTGTTGAGCGCCGCCTGCTTGTTTGTTGGTGCAAGAATCGGTTGAGAGGACATGTGCATGTGCCCGCAGTTTCATAGCCGAGGCCCCATCAGGGGGAGAGGCTCAGAATTGAAGGCAGAGATGGGGAAGCCCTCAGCTTGGGCGCTCCTTTGCCGTGCGTGCTGCGCCGCTGCCGCTGACGAGGCGGGCTCCCTTTTTTCCAGGACGGTGGTGCGGAGGTTGTTCCCCTTGTTGCTGCGTGTCGCCGCTATAGTTTTGTGTGCCGCAACCACCGCTCTGCACGACTCGCCGCTGCAAGACCCACACAACAATGGCGGGCTCCCCGACCTGGGTTAGCTGGCTGTCTGGGTTGCTCTCGAACATGTGGGCATTTCCCGCTGCACCCGGCACGCATGACGCTATCCTGGAGGAAAAGCGTGTTGGTGCTCTGCTCGACAAAGAGCTGCGCAAGCCGGCCGGCCAGCGAGATGAGGAGCTGGTGCACGTGCTGCGTGTAGATTATCGCAGGCGCCAGCTGAAGAACCTACGGGTGGGTCTCCGCCGTCAGCGCCGGCGGCAGCCGCCGGCGCTGATGCCCTTTGGGAGGTCGCCCCTGCCACCCAAAGGTCAACAGGGTTTGCGATCATGGGTGACTTGCATTGACCTGCGTGCAAAGCTCTAGTTTCTAAAGGCAGCATTCTCTCGCTCGCCGTTGACCTGCTTGCACCAGGATGTAGCTTAATGCACCGGACGCTTTCCTGCCTTGCAGGCCAGGGCGCGCACGGTGGCCCACAACGCCGCCATCTTTGAGCAGCCCTGTGACCGAGAGTGCTGCGCAGCTGCTGGTTGGGTGCAGCGGCGTGTGGCTGCGTCGTACCGAGCTGTGGCACACTACTATCGCCAGTGTATCCAGCAGGTGGGGCTTGGGATGTGGGGAAGCGCCGAAATGGTTGCCTGCCTGCCTGCCTGCTGCTGCTCTCCAGCCTGGCCGCCTGCACTTGCTTGCTCCCACCTCGTCTGTCTGTCCATCACTCCCACAGATATCCTTGTCACCATTCCTTGACCTGTCCCCGCCGCAGGTAATGGAGGAGCTGGCCGCAGCAG
The DNA here is from genome assembly GCA_029339195.1 of Micractinium sp. NFX-FRZ. NCBI lineage: Eukaryota > Viridiplantae > Chlorophyta > Trebouxiophyceae > Chlorellales > Chlorellaceae > Micractinium > Micractinium sp. NFX-FRZ. The sequence goes on along the minus strand of JAPTJF010000491.1, from coordinate 35,852 downwards.
AGGCGCGGCGCTCGGTTTCCATTGCAGCTCGGCCCGCCTTGCGCCTCGACCTGCCCGAGGCGCTGCAGCAGCAGCCACCGCGCCTGGACATGTGCAGCGTGTGTGCAGGGCGATTTGAGCAGGTGGGCTGATAAGAGGCGTTGGGTGTTGGAGATGGCGAGCTGGGCTGTGTGATGTGGGTTTGCTGTCGAGACCATGCAGCGCGGCTTGCGGCCTGCTGAGCACGTGGTGTCGACCCTTCCAGAGCCTCTTGCCCTTTCCTCCTGCAGGCAGAGCTGATGGAAATTTCCTGCAGGGAGCATGCAAGCTCTCTCCAAGAGCAGTTTCGGAGGAGGAGCATGCGCGCTGCGGTTGCCGCCGCCACTGCCAGCCGGGGGGCGGCAGGGGCAGCAGCGGCAGCAGCAGAGCTCCCTGCGGCGGACGCCCAGCTGCAGGGCCAGCAGGAGCACCAGCAACAGGGCCAGCAGCAGCACCAGCAGCAGCACCAGCAGCAGCACCAGCAGCAGGGCCAGCAGCAATGCGGTGGCGCCAGCATCAATGTCGGCGATGCAGAGGGCGCACCGGCCACTCCCAAGCAGCCGCCACTGCCACTGCAGCAGCAGCAGCAGCGCCACACCTCTTCAGACCAGGAGCAGGAGCAGCAGCAGGAGTGGGATGCAGACGATGCGGACGAGCGGCGTGTGCCACTGCCCAAGGCGCAGCGGTAGCAGCAGCAGGCGCCGCCTTTACACTGCTTTCTTGTCTTATCTGTTTTTAAATTTCTTCTGCATGTATGTTTCATTCACAGGCGACCCCTGACCCTCGGCCCTGCTTGGGTGCCCCCTCCCCCCCATCACTCTCTTCTATCCAAACCGCCTCGCACCCAATGCTCTCTCATCCTCACCTCCGCTCCCATCACGCTCTCCTGTCCTCACGGCCCTGCACACAACGCTCGCCACCGCTTTCCATCCCCTCCTGCGCTCGCACCCCCTTACTGTGGTCGTCTGAACCGTTCTCATCAATCCGTCCTCCTCGTTGGTGAACTGCACAGCAGCTTCCATGCCCGACCTGCACCTGCCCCCGTGTGCGGTGAGCAGCAACGCCACTGCGCTTCCCAGCGCCTGCGCTCGGCTGCATGTTCGGAGCGGATGCCATACATGTGCAGTGGCCCTGTTTTGGCACCTGTAAAGCCCCATGCACATTGCCTGCTTCACCCAGCAGCGGTCTGCAGGCGGTCTGTGCAGGTGGCGCGCATGTTCCTCTGTGCGTGCCTGTTCGTCTCCCTGCAGCGAGAGAAGCCTCCGGTTGTGGGCGCATGTGCCTTGGTGTGACGTGTGCCTTTTCTGTGCTTGGTTGGTGCTAAAACGTGAAGGGAGGTCCGCCTTGCAAGCTTGCAAGTGGCAACATACTGTACGTGTATAAGCAAACATGTGTGGTACAAGCGTGCACAAAGTACATGGCCAGTGGTTGTGGAGTGGGCCGCACTTGCCCCCAGAGCTAGCAAGGTCAGCATGGCGACCGCACGGTCACGCGACCGCCGCCGCCGCCTGGCGCCGCTCACCGCCGCCTGTTCTTTCCAGTCGGGGGGAGGCTTCTTCACGCCGCCCGCCCTTGCCGCCCTTCTTCCCCTTGTTGCGCTTCGCAGCGGCATCCTGCCCCCGCGTGTCCTTGCGCATGCGCGCTATGTGACCCCTCGCCGCCCTTCTTCTTGGCTCCCTCGCACGATTTTGCCTGCGGGACGGGACCAGGCGGTGGCGGCGGCAGGAGCGGCACCAGTGTGTGTTACTTGGAGAGAGCCCAGGAGGGGAGGTTGGGAGGGGAGGCGTGGGCTGAGGCATGCGCACCCAGCGGGCCTGCCTTTACGCCCGACCTCTCCCCGCTTGCCAGCTCACCTGCGCCACCGGGCTACTGACAGCCCCCCAGCCCCCCAAGCATGTGAGCATGTCCACCTGTCACCCCCTTGAGCACACATCTGCCCGACCGTCGATACAAAACCTCGCGCCACCACGCCCCAAGACGGCTGGGGCAGGGGACAGGCCCACAGCAGGTCACAGCAGGGAGGCTCACCCGTGCATGGGCTACAACTGCAGTGCCTACCAGCTGTCGCTGGTCTATCAAGCTGCACCTCCTTGGTGGGCTTCAAAGGAATGGTAGAGAAAGCAAACAACCCCCACCCAGGACACACGACCAGGGTTTCGGTGTCGGTTGCCAGTCCGGCTGCACTGTACAGAGGCATGGGCCACATAATGTGGTCCCGCTGCCTCAGGACTGCCTGCAGGATGACCTGCAAAGCCTTCTGTCACGTGCAACGATCCAGCTGGCGCATCGCCAGGTGTCAAGTCGGTTGGTTACTCGAGCACACAAGTAAAAGCACAGAGCAGACGGGGCATATACACAACACAGGGCAGCACTCCATGGCTCATGTCACCGTTTGTGTGCACAGGCCTGAGCAGAGGCGCGCTCAGCGCGAACGGCCGCTGCTGCCGCTCGACTTGCTGTCGCTCGACCCGCTGCTCTTGCTGCTGCCGCCGGTGCTGCTGCTGCCACTGCTCCTGCTGCTGCTGGAGCCGCTGCTGCGGGAGGTGCCAGAAGAGGAGCGGGAGGGGGAGCGGCCCTTGCGGGGTGCAGGGCTGCTGCCGCGGCGGCCACGCTCACGGCTGCCGCTGCGCCCGCGCCGCGGCGGCGGAGAGGGGCTGCGCCGGCGGCGCTCGCGGCTGTCGTCCCGCGCGCGGCGCGGGGGCGAGGCGCTGCGGCGGCGGGGCGGGGAGCGGCTGCGGCGGCGCGGCGGGCTGGGCCGCCGGCCAGGCGGCGAGCGACGGCGCTCAGGGCTGGGACGACGGGCAGGCGGGGAGCGGCTGCGGCGGCGCGCCGGCGGGCTGGGCCGCCTGCCATACCTCCCGGGGCTCGCCCGCCTGCGTGGCGGCGATGGGCTGCGGCGGCGAGGTGGCGAGCGCCGCCGCTCCCGGCTGTCCTCCCGTGCCTGGCGGCGAGGCGGGCTCTCCCGCCGCCCCCTGCTCGCTGCTGCCGGTGCCGCCGCTGCACCCTTCTCCTCCTCATCCTTGCGCTGCTGCTGCCGCCCATCAGCCGCCGCTGGCGCTGCTGCTGGTGGTGGGGAGGGGGAGCGCGCACGGCGGGGAGGCGAGGGCTCGGGGGCCGCTGCTGCCGCCGCCTTGGCGGGCGGGGAGGCAACCTGCCGCCGCTTGCGTGGCGGGCTCCTGCTGCGGCTGCTGTCGCTGCCAGAGCTGCTGCTGCTGCCGCTGCTGCCCGAAGAGCGGGAGGGGCTGCTGCTGCTGCCGCTGGCGGCGCGGCGGCGCGGCGGCGAAGGTGACTTGCTCCTGCTGCGGCTGCGCCCGCGCGCCTCCTCTGCTGCCGGAGCCGGCGCTGCCGCCTTGGGTCCCTTGGATCCCTCCTGTGCCTTTGGCTCCTCCCGATCTTCATCGCTGGCGCCAGGTGGCTGGTACCGCTCAGGAGCCTCCACCTCGGCGCGGTAGTACCCCTTCCCAGAATCAAACCGCTTCTTCTCAGCCTGCAGGGTGGGCACAGCGCGGGCAGCAGGGGACAGTGGCGCAGGATATGAGGCGCAGAGCGGAAGGCACCCGGGCACAGCGACTGGCAGCGGATGCGGCAGTTAAGTCCCCTCTGCCGGCCTGCTCACAGCCACAGCTCCAGCCACACTCGCACACCCCACTACATTGATGGGATGCATGACCGCAAGAGCTTCCCCCCACACACCTTGCGCTCCTTCTCCGCCCGCTTTGCCGCCTTCTCTTCCTCCTTCTTCCGCTTCTTCTCGTCCCGCTTCCGCTTCTTCTCAGCCTTCTTGGCATCCTTCTTCGCCTTCTCCACGCGCTTCCTGCAAGAGACACAACCCGATGTCTTAGACAAGGTGAACTGAGACGGACTTGGAGGGGGGTAGCAGCCATTGCATGCTGTCCAGCACATGTGCACCATGGCAGGAGAAGCAGAGGGCCAGGTCAGCGGCAGGAGGCAGCAGCAAGTCGCACAAAAGAGTCAGGCACAGGGCCCGCCCCAACAACCAACAGCAGCCCCGTGCCACAGCAGGGCACCACAGCAGCGCCCGCCACACCAGCAGCACCTGCGCTCCTTCTCCTTGGCCTCCCGCTCTGCCACGCGCTCCTGCCGCTTCTGCTCCTGCAGCTCGCGGTTGAAGGCGTCGCCCTCCTTCACCTGCAGAGGGGGAAGGGAGGTGGTGGGGGGGTGGATTAGCACGAGGTGAGCTGCACAGAAGGGTGTGCGCCTGCAGCGCACCAAAGCACTTTGCACACCATTCTGGTTGCCATCCTTCAGCCCCTCCTCCACACCCTGCTCCACCGCAGCACACCTCCACGCTTCACATCCACCCTCAGCACGCACACTGCCTGTGCCCACTGTGTGGGCACAGTGCCCACCGCCAGGCCCCACGCTACCCACACCACACCCACCCTCGCCACGCACCTCAGCAGCACACCCAAAGGCGCCGTGCCCCACAAACCCCACATCCCTGGTCGTTACACCACAGCCCGCATGCTCACCTCCTCAGCAAACCCAAAGGCGCCCCGCAGCCGCTCCATCTGCTCCTGCTTGCGCTGAGCCACGGCGTGCGTCTCCTGGGCAAACCTGCAGGGGTTGGCAGGCGGGCCGGGCAGCACACAAGGAGCGCAGGCAGGCGCTGGTCAGGCTGCAGCGGGCGGGAGTTGAGCCACGTGCACCGCACCCCGCTGGCACTGGGTCACGACCCAGGCATTTGCAAGGAGCGCTGCTGTGCATGGGCCATTCGTGCCATGTCCCGTGCTGCTGCGTGTCGTGCATTGCGTGTACGTGACAGCCGCCTTGGCCCAGCTGCCACAGCAGCCGCCCGTGTATGCAGCCCCAAAATCGGCGGTAGTCATGATAACGCTGCTCCCCTGGAGTCCACCCGCAAGCCCCCACTCACTTGTCCTTTGCCGTCGCGCTCTGCTCCTGGTGCTTGGCCAGCAGCTCTGCACGGTATGTGCTCAGCTTCTCCTCAATCTCATCCTCTGGCATCCTGCAGGGAGAGCCAGTGTTTTGGTTGTTTAGTTCCCTAGCTGCTCCTCAATCCATCCACCGGCAGCCTGTAGGCCAGTGTGCGAAAATGAGTTAGGTTCGGTTAGATTAGTGCCCATTTCTCCTCTGCCTCAACATCAAGCAGCGTGTGGGACGTGATCCAGTGTTCCTGCTGACTGTAAGCTCTCTTCAATACATGACAGATGGTTGTGCATGCAGAGGGCAGTTGCTGAGCTTTGCCTCAAGTCAGCCCGCCCCTACCACCCCCTCCTTGCCCCCCGCCCCGCTCACTCGTCGTCCTCCAGCTGCGCCCGCATTGTCTCCACCGCCAGCTCCACCTCCCGCTTGCGGTTGTGCTCCATGATGTCCGCATTTGGCTTCTTCATCGCAGGCCCGTTGTCGTCGTCACGGTCCCGGTAGTCCTGGCGTGCGCCGCCCCGCAGGTTGAACTTGTTGCCCTGCACATAGCCGCTGGTGCCGCTGCCGCGCACACTCAGCAGGCCGATGCCTGAGGGTTGAGGAGAGGTGAGGCGGCAGGAGGGGGTGAAGGGTGAGTAGCAGCAAAGCAGCAGGGTGGGACCACGCGGCAAGTGGGGCGGCAGAGTGGGGTGGTGGCGGTGAGCGGTGGCAGTGTGGGCCGCAGCCCTTTCTGCGCGTCGCGCGCAGCGGGGCGGTCCTTTGGCACACTGCCAGGCCACGTTCGGCTTGCGAGAGGGCCGGGCCAGCACCCCAGCGCGCAGCGGCGTCGCAGGGCTGCCAAAGTCTAGCTCTTCAGGGCTGGGCCACTGCATTACGTGCTCACCGTTGTACATGGTGCCGGTTGCGCCTCACAGGCGCGCTGGGCAACGCCGGCGGCAGGTGATGAAGGGTGGCCGATCCGCCCGCTGCTGCTGCTGATTCACAGACGGCAGGGCGTGGTGGTTGGCGCCACTAGGAAGAGACGGGCATAGCAATCGGGCTGCTATGCCACGCAAAGCGCCACGACACTGCCTGCGTGTCGCAGGCCTGATTCCTTGTGTAGCGATCCGCCAGTGGGTCCAGCATCCCACTCTGTGCTTCGGGCAGCGGTGTGAGCGCAAAGGCAGCTGCCCGCCTGACTGCTCGATCATCCCAAACTTTGCCGCTATGGCTGGCGATGATGGATTCGTGGGGGCCACTCTGGAGGGGGATAGGGTGAGTAGAATGCACTGGCTAGGGAGGAGGGGCTCGAAAGTTGAACAGAGTCTAGCTGCTGTGCCGTGCAGGCCGCTCCTCGCCTGCCCAGCCCGCTATGGAGCATGCACCAATTCACGCTGCTCGCTGAGCCCCCAATAACCCCCTGTTCCGCCTGCAGCCCCCGGCATTTGACGCCTCCGCCTACAGCTTCTTCGGCGACCTGGGGGCTGTTGATGACTCGCTTGAGGGCGCCCTGGAGGTACGCCGGAGCGGTGATGGCGTGCGCAGCAGGGGTGCCAAGGCGGGTCCCGGCCACCCGCCGCTGGTGGGCCGCCACCGACTGGTCGCTTGCCCTTCTGCCTCTTTTGCTGCCTGCCGCAGGAGGGGCTGGAGGCGCCTCCCGAGGAGGAGCCGCCCGACCCGGATCTGTTGCTGGCAGAGGAAGAGGATCTCTCGTATGCCAGCATGTTTGCTGCCGCACTGGAGGAGTCGGCAGCGGGTGGCACCCCCGCCGGCAAGCACCGTGCCGACGCGGGTGCTGGGCTGGACCTGCTGGGCCTAGGCGCCCCTGCCAGCACTCCTGCCGGTGCCTCTGGAAGCACCCCCTCTGGCGGCTCGCTCTTCCAAGACTTTGACCTGGGGGCAACTGGGATGGGCAGCGGCAGTGTGGAGCCCACGCCGCCACGCTCCGCGGTGGGCAGCATTGCGCTGGGAGGCCTACTGGCAGCTGGCACCCCCGGCTCACCCTTTGGCTCCGTCCCCAGCAGCAGCCCCTTTGGCGGGTTCGGCTCCACGCCGCCCGCGCAGCAGCCGTCGCCGCTGGGGCAGGCGGTGCAGGCGCAGCAGCAGCAGCAGCAGCAGCCGTCGCCGCTGGGTGACCCTGCAATCATGCACATGGGTGCTGCCCCACCTGTGGTGGCCTCGCTCCCAGGCGGCGGCTCCATGGGACCGGTGAGTGCACTGCCCGGGAGCCATGTGGTTGTCTACCGAAGGTGGTCTGCATTGGGTTGCAACTGAGCTGCTGAGCTCGGAAGATGTTAAAACTGCTGTGTTCTAAAACACGCCATCCTGCGTCGTCTCGTGCCCTGCACCCACCGCTCCCCTGCCCCCACTTTGCACCTGCCTACCTGCAGCATGCCCTGACGGCACAGGAGCTGGAGGCGCAGCTGCTGGGACGCGGCATGCCAAGCGGCCAGCAGCAGGCACCCCCGCAGCAGCAGCAGGCGCCGGCAGGCATGCCGCACCAGCAGCCGCACGAATGGCAGGGGCCGCCGCCTGGCTACATGGGCGGCCCGATGCCTCAGCAGACCAACGGGTTTGGGCCTCAGGGCATGCACGGGCCGCCAGGGTATGGCATGCCGCCCCCCGGCTACGGCCCGCCGCCGCCCGGCTATGGTCCCCCGCCGCCGGGGTATGGTCCGCCGCCGCCGCATATGCAGCAGGGCCCGCCACCGCCGCCCCCGCACTTCAGCCCCGGCGCCGCATTCCCGCCCATGCACGGCGGCCGGCCGCCGCCTCGGCCCATCCCGATGCAGCACCCAGAGATGTTTGCAGGGCCGCCAGGCATGCCGCCACCGCACCACATGATGGGGCCGCCGCCTCAGGGGCACATGATGATGGGTGGCCCCCGCCCGCCGCCTGGCTATGCGCCACAAATGCGGCCAGGCATGCCGCCGCCACACATGCGGCCGGGGCCGGCAGGCCCCTGGGGCCCCCGCCCGCCAATGGGCCCCCCCGGCATGCAGCAGCAGCAGCGGCCGCCACCACAGCAGCTGCAGCATGCCACGCTGGCGCAGCGCCTGCGTGCACTAGACCTGGCAGACAGGTGCGCCTGGCATGCTGTCAGCGGTGTGGCCGGGGGACGCGGCTGAGGAACGGCTTGGAGGTTGCTCTGCCAAGCTCTTGCCAGGCAATTCCCCCTGAGTCTGCCTTGCATGCAGCACATGCGCCGTCCACCTGGGCTGCTGGGCATGGTGGCCGCCCTTCCCGCACTGGCTGCACCCGTCCCATCCATCCTCCTTGCCCTGCTCGGCCCCCATCCGCACCCTTCCGTCTGCAGGCACGACGAGTCATACCGTCGGCCGCAGCTGCGCCGGCGCTACTATTCCCGCTACATGGACCACGAGGAGATTGAGCACATCCTGCATATGCAGGTGGGCAGGGCGCAGGAGCTGGCAGGGCATCGCACAAGCACACGCATGCGTTGGGGGCTGCCATGCCTGTGGCCCTACCTTCCCATCTGCTGCACATGCTGGTGCTTTGCGGGCGGGGGCAGAGGTCCGTTGTGCTGTGCGCTGCTACGGGAGGAACCCAAGGTCAAGGACGTGTCGCTCACCGCCTGCCTGCCTGCCTGCCTTGCAGTGGCGGGGGCTTCATCAGGGGTCCCCCTACCTGGAGGACTACTACTACCAGGTGAGGCTTTGATTGCAACTTACAACGGGGTTGTGAACAGACACAGTGGGTTGAAGGTTGGGTGGTGGTGGTCGTGCCCCTTCAGGCCTTTGTGTACAATTACCAACGCCGATTACCCACGCCAAACACACACACACTCAACACACCACTGCTCTGTGAGCCTGACGTGTCTGTGACCGCCCTCCCCCCCTCTGCTCCCTCCCTGCAGGCCTTTGTGTACAAGTACTACGCCAAGCGCAACCGCCGCTTCTTTGCGCCAGAGTCGGGTGAGGGGGGCAGGTTGTATGTTGGACAGGCAGGCCTGGATGTTCCGTGGTTGCTGGAGAGCAAGGGACTTCTGGGTGAGGGCAAGGGGACTTCTCCGTGGGGTGCGATTTGCGAGCAAACGAGTAGTAAGCGTGGCTGCATCTGCATGCCTCCGTGCTCCGCACCACGTCCCCCAAGCCGCTGTCCACTGCGCCTCATCTTGGCCCCTCACATTTGCCGTTGCCCACCTGCCCGCCCCGCCTGCCCCCCGCCTGCAGTGCGTGAGCTGGCACCCACGGAGAAGATGGCGCCTGACGAGGTGTCCTTTGTGAAGGTGGAGGGCCTGGGCCGCCTGCCCTTCTCCAACATTCGCAGGTGAGGCCGCCTGGGGGTGGCGGGCCCAGCAATGCGTGCGTGTTGTGCTGTGCTGGCCATGCACAGGCACGCTCATGTCCAAGGCATGCCCAGCGGGCCTCCGCCAATCTTGCAGATGGTGAACTGCACAGGCAGGATGCCCTGCGGCCTCGTCCTGCCAGGCAGGTCCCTGCTGCACAGCCACACACCCCACCCTTTCCTACCTTCCTGCCCTGCGCACCTTTACCCACGTTCACACACACACGTCCCCTGCCTTGCAGGCCACGCCCCCTCATGGACATTGCTCCCGAGGACCTGCGGCGCAGCAGCAAGAAGGACGGCCAGGACGGCCAGGCCAGCGACGGCGGCGACGTGCAGGGGGAGGGGGAGGGGACCGCGCTGCCGCACCGCCCTCTGGAGCAGGAGCCGATGCTGGCTGCCCGCATCATGGTGGAGGACTGCATGTGCCTCATCCTGGATGTGCTGGACATTGACCAGATCTTTGTGGCGGCGGGAGGTGAGCCACGCGGGGGCATCGCATGAAGCAGCACATCCCGAGGTGGAGGGGCAGATCTTGCTGGAGGGGCAGGGCAGATCGGTGCGGCTGCAGAGGGAGGGCGAGCCTGGGTGCGTGTGTTTTGGAGTGGTTTGCTGGGAGGCGAGCTCAGAGCCGGTACGGGCCTGGTGGAGTGGGGACCACGAGGAGGCTGCCAGCTCATCGAGGGGCGAGCTGAGCTGGCAGGCCTGCACGCTCGTTCCTGAGCGCTGCAGCCCCCATCGGGCCACCTACTTGTGTCAGAACCAGGCACAGCCCATCTCCTTCCGCTTGCCCACAGTGCTGCGCATTGCCCTGCCCTTACACCTGGGTGCAGGTCCGGTGGAGAACGAGGGCGCGCTGCGCATGCGGCGCGCGCTGCTGCTGGAGGGGCTGGCCGCCTCGCTGCGCCTGCCTGAGACCCCCGTGGTGGCGCCGCCCACCCCCGGCGCTGCCGCTGCCGCCGGGGGCGAGATGAACGACGGAGTGTTCTTGCGCCTCATGGCGCTCACAAAGGGGAAGAAGCTGCTGGCACGCGCGCTGCGGGTGGTGTACCCCGCCCCTGAGGCCGCCCCGCCACGGCACTCTGCGCTGGTGGCGCCTGGGGAGGAGCTGCCGGCCCTGCCGCAGCGCCCCAACCTGCGCGTCGTGTGGGCCGCGCTGCGCAGCCTGCGCCTGCTCTTCTGCGGCGGCAAGCCTGGCGGCGTGGAGGACACTGCCGCCACCTCGGCGGTGGCAGCGGCGGCTGCCGAGGTTCTGCGCCGCCTGCACACGCCCCAGGCGGCAGCAGACTGCCTGGCTGCCATGCTGGCGGGTGACCTGGACGGCACGCCGCTGCTGGAGATCCAGCCGGAGGCGGTGCTCATGCCGCTCTTTGCGCCAGGTGAGATTACAACGTTTTGCTTGGTACCTTGGGTGGCGTGTTTGGGTGGGCTGGCATGCTGCCAGCGGCAGTAACCCGGCCCAATGCGGTGCTCGTGCTCATTCCGCTGCATGCGCCAGGTGGGGCTCGGCTGGGTTGCTTTGACGGCGGGCTGGCAGGCAAGTAGATGTTGAAAGGGGCTGCATGCACGGCCTGGCGACAGCAGCTAGGCCCAGGCCCTGCCAGCCGACTGCACCCTCCCACCACCCCCCATGCTGCTGCTGCACACACGTACTTGCCTGCCACGTCCTGCCCGCCCCCCTCCTGCAGGCGCCAATGCGCACGACACCCAGCGCCCCTGGCTGTCCGACATCCTCATGGCCCTGCTCCAGCGTGCCGCCGAGCTGGACCTGCTGCCCGCCACCGTGCCGGCAGAGGAGGCGGCCGCGGCGGCTGCCTCCTGGCGCGCGCAGCTGCCGAGGTTGTACGACCTGGTGCACCGCCACGTCAGCGCCCTGCACGAGGCGCACCAGGCCGCCCTGGACATGGGGGAGAAGGAGGCGGCGGTGGAGGTGAAGGCGCTGATGCCCATCAGCCTGGTGCGCGTGCTGGTGCCGCACTGCACGCCCGAGCAGGCCTCGGCGCTGCGGGGCATGCTGCGCGACCTGGGCGTCTGAGGCAGCTGGCTGCGGCGGCGGCGGCTGGCAGCGGCTGCATGCCAGCGGCAACGCCGCCAGTGCCGAGCTCGCTGAACCTGTCCCAGCGCCCACCCTCTCCCCTGTGCTCCCAAAAATACGAGTGGCGTACGCTAGTCACGCACTGGCGCCGTGGCTGGGCCCAGTCCGCGCCACCTGCTTTCCCCGCCGGTGCATCACGCTGCAACTGACTGCTGGGGCTGGGCGGCCCGAGTTTTTGAGCGGCCGTCCGCCCGTCATCTCCTACTTGCACTGCACCCTCCCACTGCGCCTCTACTCTCTATCCCCTGACTTGCCAGCCGGTCCATTTAAAGCACCGCTGGCGGTCCAGCACTTCTTGGGTCGTGGCTTTCTACAGCCCCCCTTCAACCCCTGCATGATTTGACACATGCCGCTCGCCGGTGGCACTGGACGCAATGCCTGTCCACCGGCCTCGCAGGCACCATACACCACGAGACTTGTAAGTTGGCAACACCCTATTGGCATCCCCTTGTTAACCATACGTTTAGGATGTGCCAGCGCTCAGTCTCATAGGGCACCCTCAGAGCTGCCAAACGAAGGATTTACACAGCTGGGGGCAGGGCAATTGAGCAGGACAGCACAGCATCAAAATTAGCAACGTAATTGGGGCAGCGATGGCAACAGTGGCGTTCAGAAAGGGGTGTGCGTGAGGGGGCAGCCCCGGCAGGAGGAGGAGTGCCGCCACAATCACGAGGCGAACGGGCGGCCCAGCTCCTTATTGATTCCCCGCCGGAACTCGGCATAAGTCTTGTACCCTGCAATGCACAAAAGGTCGCGGAGCGGGGCACATTTGAATTTGGCAGGCGTGCGGTGTGGGAAAGGGCGCTCATTGCGGGGTCTGGTTTGAAGGCGGAATGGGTGGAGGCCATGTGGGGATGGGCGGTGCCCCCCGCCGGCCCCCCTGCCGGGCCCCTGCCTGCCGACCCCCTGCCTCCGCGCCTGCCGCCCCACCTGTTCGCGGCAGCATGTAGTCGGTCCACCGCTGCTGGAGGGCCGCCTGCAGCTCCGGGCTCAGCTCCTTCTTGTTGGCGCCCAGCACACCCTCACGCACCTGCGCAAGGAGAGGTAAGACAGAAGGGGTAAGAAGGGGTAAGAAAGAAGAAGTTCAGCTGTCGAAGAACAAGGAGGACAGCATGCAGGTCTGAGGTGAGCCGCCCCTTTGAAGAATCCTGGCTGGCTCTCAGCACATGCTCAGCCACCTGGCGGAGGGAGGTGGTGGCAGGATGGAATGGCAAGGGGGCCGCTCCAGAGTGCCGGGGAAGCAGGTGCACACACGGTATTGCCTGTGGCGGCTACGTGCCCATATGTCTACGCACGCGTATGTTCGCCGCACAAAAACAAAACCAGGTGGTTGCTACCCACAGCACCGCCACATCATGCATGCCTGACGCACCTTGCCGGATGTGGTGCCGGCGTCGTGCGGCCGCCCAGAGTGCACGTTCATTGCCTGCTTGAAGTGGTGCTCGTCAAACCTGCGGGCAGGCAGGAGAAGGGCACCCCTTCTGCCGTGGTGCTGCCCGACGCCCTGCAGCAGTGAGCAGCTCCTGCCTGCTCGCATTGTTGTGCTGCCGGTAAAGCATATGGAAAAGGCTTGAGGGGGCGCCACGGCAGTGGCACGACTGGTGTGCACTGGAGGGGGCAAACCCTGTCGGCTGGCCACTGTGGGGCCGCAAGCGTCCAGCCTGTCAATGTTGAAGCACGCAATCCCCTCAACTCTGCAGCTTAAGCCCTTGGGGGTGGCACGTGCTGTGGCTGCTAGGCTAGGATGGCCCCCCTCAATAGACCAAGGGGCTCCCTCCCTCACTCACTCACTTGGTGGGGTGGGCCTTCATGAACTCGATGCTGCTCTGCTCCACGGCAATCGCTTGCAGCTCTGCGGGGGCCACACATTGTGGGTTTGGCTGTTGGTTTAGCAGGGGGGCAGCAGGGTGTGAGTTCGATTGTTGATTCGACATAAGGGCCCACCCAGGTGCAGAGGGCTGGCAGCCAAAGCCAGCCCCCAAAGTGGACCGCACAGCCCGGCCCGGCACATCACAGAGCCCAGCACGCAAGACACCGTGCAGCCCTGCCGCCTGCGGCGCCTGCCCCTTCCCCCAGCAGCGTGGCATGGAGCCGCCCAGCACAGCGCACCGCGGCGCTGGGCACAGCACAGCACAGCATGCCTGCTGCGCGTCTTACCTGCGTCCTCTGCCCCCAGCCCCAGGAACTCGGCAATGAGCTTCACCCCCGCTGCCCGGTCCTCGTGCAAGTCCTCGTAGTGCAGCCACAGCACATCTGGGTCCGCCCTGCAGTACAAGAGGGTGGGCGGCAGTACAAGAGGGCGGGGCCAGGACAAGTGGGTGGGAAGACGGCAGTCGGAGCACCCCTGCTGCCTGGACTTGCACAGCCTGCTGCCTGGACTTGCACAGCAGCAGCAGCAGCAGCAGCAGCAGCAGCAGCTGTCACAATCTGGCTGTCACAGGCACCCTGTGCGCGCATGTCAGCGGCCCAGCAGGCCTGGCGGGGTCTGCTGGAAGGCCGGAGGATGCCCAGGATGCTGCCCACCTGCGGGGGAACCAGCTAGCCTGCACGGGCAGGAGGGGCACGGGCAGCGCACAGCAGCGCGCGGCGGCGTTTGGCAGGGTGTGGCATGCTGAGGAAAGCACAGCATGGCATGATGACAGCAGGGCGAACCCCACCTGCCTCAACATAACGTAGCCACCCACGGCCGTCAGCCGTGCCTCAGGCCCCATATACCAGTCCACCCTCCCTTGGCCAACTACTCGCCCGCCCCGCCCCAAACCGCCCCGCAGCCCCCCGCGCACGCCACGACACACAGCAAGCTGCCTTGTCACGGCGCGGTGCCAAACCAGCACACAAACCAGCATGGCCCTTTGCCTTGACGTGGTGCTGACCGCCACAACAAATCGGTGCCCACCACAACAACAGCCCATGTCAGCCTCTGCAACGCCCCCGCGCCACCCACATTTGCATCCTCCTTGCGTGAACACACCGAGCACAGTGCGCCACACAATGTCATGCAAGCGGCTCGGAGTCCGCGGCTCACCATGTTGGACCACTGCGACGCATTCTGCAGCGGGCTGTCGGCATCCCCCCGCCACATGAAGAACTCCAAGATGAACTGCTCCATGCTGTGGTCGGGGCACAGCGGGGCAGCGGGTTCAAGAAGAAAGTGATCGGGGCTGGGGAGATGAGTGGCTCAAAGCAGGCAGCAGAGCCGAGGGCTGCCCTCGAGGCAGGCACCGGCCTGCAGGCATGGCAACAAGAAGAAGACGAAGCAAGGGCAGCATGCAGCAATCCCAGTGCGATTAGTGCGACTGCTGAAGAAAGTGCAAGTGCCCGGGTGCTTCAGAAGGGGGTCAATGCAGCGGGGACCCACGTGATGTCTCCGTCATCAAAGGCCCAGCCGCGCATGAAGTGGAAGAAGGAGGGGCCCGCTTCCATGGGGTCTGATGAGGGGCAGGCAGGCAATCAGGGCAGGGGGGGTATTGAAGGGCGGGCAAGGCGGGGGAGGCAGGGCATGTGGGGGCGGGCAGGAGGCAGGGAGGCGGGCAGGCAGGCAGGGCAGGGGGGGTATTGAAGGGCGGGCAAGGCGGGGGATGCAGGGCATGTGGGGGCGGGCAGGGAGGCAGGGAGGCGGGCAGGCAGGCAGGGCAGGGGGGGTATTGAAGGGCGGGCAAGGCGGGGGATGCAGGGCATGTGGGGGCGGGCAGGGAGGCAGGGAGGCGGGCAGGCAGGCAAGGCAGGGGGGGTATTGAAGGGCGGGCAAGGCGGGGGATGCAGGGCAGGGAGGCAAGGAGGCAGGGAGGCGGCGGGCAGGCACGCAAGGCGGTGCACTGCGTGTCGAGGGTACAGGCAGCACCAGGCTGGGCAGGGCAGAAAGGGAGTGGAGGCCGAGCTCCCTGCCCTGCCACGCCCCAAGTTTGCAGGCACAGTCCCCATTTGACATGCCCTGCCTGCCACCGGGCGCGCCCCCGCCCACCTGCCTCATCTCAGTTTTTGCTGGCCAGCCACTTCCCCACCCGCCCGCCAGCAAGCCCGGTCCCTCTCAGCGCACCTCGGCAGATGTAGATGATCTTTCCAGCAGGGGGGCAGTGGGGCTGCCAGAAGTGCGTCTTGTATGCACGGGGCGCCCAGCGCTGGGGAGCGTGCAGGTCTTTGCACCCGGCGTCCCAGGCCATCTCCAGGCAGGGTATCTCCTGCACTGGAACACCTCCAGTTTATGATGCGTACGCCTCTCCTGCTGAGCGATTGGCAAGTCGAGCCTCCTTGAGCTCTCATTCACCCAGCATCCCAGGCCACTCACCTTCCGGCTGGCGATGTTGTACAAGTTAAGTAGTTGTTGATACATGCACTGTTGCGCACCCCAATCAGTCCTAGTAGCGGCACCACCGGCATCACCGGCGGGCCTCCATGCCCCCACAGGTCCCCAGGTCCCCGCCCACCCACCCACCCACCCACCAGGTTGATCTCCTCAAAGTCCATGTCCCCTCGGGAGCGTAGGCTCTGCACGATTTGGCACACCTGCATCGCACCATTGGTTTCGCACCAGATGGCGAGAGGAACACAGGCTTTCGAGCGCCCAGCCCGCAGCTTGACACACCTTCTTACGCACAGTCCACCTGCTGTCCTCCCAGGCTGGAGCCCCACGCCAACCAATCCTGCAAGCTCAATGCTCCAAATGTAACAAGTAGTCATGCGACCACTGACACAGGATAGGCAGAATCCTCAAACTCACCCAGGTGGTGCCGCACCTGCAGGCAGGCAGGCAGCATGGTAGGACCAGAGCACTGAATGTGAGAGCGGGAGCAGGAAGGCACGTGCGCTGGGTGGCGGGCAGGCGGCCATGCGAGGTGCTTGCGGAGCTGAACGCTGCAACTTGGACTCAGCACGGCCTACTTGGCTGGGGACACGATGAACACGTCATCCTTCTTGGGTTTGAAGTGGTAGCCCTTCATGCGGCCTGCATGCAGGAGACGGGCGGCAGCAGCATCGGCGCTGGGTGGCGGCACGGCAGCTGTGGCATGCAGGGTTGTGCGGTTAATGTGGCTCACCTTCTTCCGTCTCCTGATTGCGCAGGCAGTCCACCATGCGCTGCACCTCCGGAGATTGAGTGCGCGGCAGGGCACTCGCGCTTTCCGCCATCTCGCCCCCCCTGCTCAACCTGGCCGGTTCGATGCAATAATAGGACCTTCCTATCGATGACCGCAATCCAAACCGTGTTCCTAGACCGAGCCTTCTCTCTCTGTCGCGGCTGCCAGCTCAGCGCTGGCTTTCACAACAGCTGCGCCATCAGCAGCGGCCATCAGCAGCGGCCATAGCCAAATTCAGCTTAGTTACCGCCCGTCACAAGTGCCAGGCTCAAGGCAGCATTGCCCGCTTCGCAAAGTTCGCTTGCGCTCAGGCCGAGGGAGCGGACTGCCTCAGACGTGGAACAAGGCGAGCATGCATGGGGATGCTTTGCGCCACGCATTGACGTCCCCTGGACCTTGTGCCTCCTGCCGCCCGCTGCCGCCTGCCCCGCTGCCGTTCATCACTGCTTATCAACGGCCGCCTGCGCCATGCTTCATCTGCAGTGTGGCAAAGTCAAGACACATATTCTTAGCACATGGCGCCTGACAACGATGAAATGCCGGATTTTGCGGATGCTGAGCACGGAGTGCCGCGGCTGAACGAGGTGCGCCGGCGGCAGCGGACTGGGCGGGGCGGTGCTGGCTCTCCCAGGGAGGTGCTGAAGGCTGCTGTGTGTGCTGGGTGGCACCCTCCGCGGGCATGAGCACGCCCTCATCCTCCCGTTGTGACTGCTGCTCGAGCTGCAGGGGTGATGTATAGTTGTGTACACTAGTTGTGTGCAGGTGCACTCACAGCTGGCCCTGCAATAACCCAGGTGTCCTTAGCCAAGTGTGTGTGTTTTAGTAGTGCAGGTGTCCTGCGGGCAGAAGCGCCGGTCGAGGCTCCTGTGGCAACCAGGCCCGCCCCACAGGCCGGCCTTGCACCGCTGACGTTGTTGTTGTTTTGTTTCCGACACGCTGACCCCTCTTCTGTGTGTGTGTGCGTATGTTTTTGCGCAAAGCAGGTGTGGGCGGAGGAGCTGGATGAGGCCCCAGTTGTGATGACTCTCAGCCCCAAGGGGCAGCTGCTGGCGGTGGGCACCGTGGATGACGCGATTGCGGGTAAAGCCATACCCTACGGGCAGGGCGGGGCAGGGCCAACCCGGCCGTTGGAGGCAACCTGCTGCGGGCCACTGCCGACGCCAGCCACCGCCGCCGCGCGCTGCTGTGAAACTGCTGCCGTCGCTTGGTAAGCTATGTGCCTCTGTCCTACTTGTAGCGCCCCCGCAGCTTGCCCCCACTGCCCCGTCCCGTCATCCCCCCATGCTCCCCCTCACCGCCTGCGTACAGTGCTGGATGTGGCAAGCGGCAAGGTGGCGCACACGCTTGCGGGGCACCGGGGTGGCACCAACGGCCTGGCCTTCCTCTCTGGCAACAGCCTGGTCAGCGTGGGGGAGGACGGCAAGGCGCGCATGTGGAACGTGGTACGGGCCACGTGCCAGCACGAGCTGCCGGTGGATGCAGAGGGCGCAGACAGGTGGGTGGGTGGGGGTGATATGATTATTGGGAGGGCAGGATGAGAGTCAAGATGGGCGCAGTGTTGTGGGCAGCAGGCCGCATGCGCGGTGTGTGTGGCCGCGTGGGTCCTGGCCCGTACCAACCCTCTGCCTGCCTGCGTGCACGCTGTGCCTGCCCGCAGGACGGGCAGCGGGCACAGCGTGACCCACCTGACGGTGGCCCCCACTGGCAAGGCCTTTGCCTGCTCAGCCGGCAAGCTCATCACGATTTTCAGCCTGGGAGGCGGCCCTCAGGAGGCACCTGCCAAGAAAGTGCTGGGACCGATGGAGAGCACGGTGGGTGCCAGGTTGTTTTGGATATGGGACTGTTCAGGGGCAGCCAGGCCACCTCGCCCTGCGCTGCTCTGTCCTGCCCTGCTGACTGCAAAGCAAGGCCACCGCTGCGCTCGCCAAGAAAGGAACCTGCGCTACCTTGCCCTGCTGTGCCCTGCATGCTGGTTCAGAGCTTCAGCATTCCTATGCATGTTTGAGACCAGGACTATTCATGAAAATAAGGTGCCACTGTTTTGGGTTGCAGGTGGAGAGCCTGCGGTACGACCGCAGCGGCAACCTGCTGGCCACCTACAACGGCGGCGTGAGCTACTGGCAGCTGGCGGACCGGCCGGGGGAGGAGAAGCAGGAGCTGCCGCTGCCATACAATGGGGCCTGCCTCTGCGGCGACGTCACGCCTGGTGAGGCACCGAGAGAGAGGTAGACAGTGGGCAGGAGAACAGACTGTGGCAGGTGGTGGGGACGGGGGGAGGGCAGGAGTGGGGGCAGGGCGGAGGGTCACAGTGTGCACCAGACGGCACGCACGGTCCCTGCGATTACACACACTGTGCACTCACTGCTCCTGCTGTGCCTGCTGTGCCTGCTGTGCCTGCAGACAAGGACTACATTGTGGCTGGGTGCCACGATGCCACGGTGCACATCTACCACTTCACGCAGCACCAGCGGACTGGGGTGGAGCTGCAGGCAAGCGCAGGGGTGACTTTGTTTGGGTTGGGCAGGGGTGATGGCGGGCGGGTTGGGTTTGGAAGCAGGGCCCGGATGAGGGGGACGGGAGCAGGCGTCACCCACGCGGCAGCAGCATTCCCCGCATGCCTGCTGGTCATGTTCACCTCGCCTGGCGCACCAGGGTGCGCCTTCCCGCAAGGCACGACCTGTGGGAGGCAGTGCAGGGCATGACGCAAACGCTGGCACACCCATGCATTTGCCCGCTTGACTGTCCAAGCTGTGTGCCTCTGCAGGAGATGACGTGCGGGGGGTATGACTCCAAAGTGACGGCAGTGGACTTCAGCCCCAGCGGGGACCGCATGGCCTCCTCAGGTGCCCACCTTTCTTGTCACATGTTTAGCGGCTGAGGTGCCGCTGGGCTGAGGTTGTGGGCTGCCTGATGGCTGCCAGCCTGGGGCGGCCTCATCACATGAGCGGCTAGATGGGGGGGCTGCATGGCCTCCTCAGGAAGAGAAACCTTGCTGGGGGGCTGGCTGGGGCGCTGGCTGGGGGCCCAGTTTGGGGGGAATGGAGGCAGAGTGTGACGACAGGCGGCCAACAGAGTTGTCCAGCCACGGCGCACCCTGCCGCTCTCATGCTGCGCGGCTGCCGGCGTGGCAGAACTAACGCACGGCTCACTGCCTACTGCCCGCTCCTGATTGGTATTGGTACCATGCTCAGCAGTGAGCGGCCTGATTGATGGGCCCTGTTTACTGAATGCATCCCTCATGCCCTGCCCCCCACCTGCCCCTGCCTCTGCCCCTGCCCCGGCTGCCCCCCCTGCCCCACCTCAGGCGGCGACAAGAACACTGTGTGGGACTTTAGCAGCAGCCCGACAGGCACGATGCCCACGCTGGCGGTGGGGCACTTTGGCGCCATCACCTGCCAGGTCAGCGCCGTCGCTGCTGAGCTGGCGCCGCTGCCAGCCAGCCAGTGCTGGGCCTGGGCAGCGTGTGTGCGTGTGTGGTCAGCATGTCTCGCATGCCCGCATCCGACAAAAGAGGCGCAGCTCGGGGTGCCGCCCTGGTGTCGCCGGTGTTCCCACCTGGTTAGGCAGGCAAATGTGGCCTGACTGTTATCTGAAGGGGTCTTAATGCTCGGCGCAGGACAAAGCTTCTGCTCCTGCACTGAGCACCTGTGTGCCTCCGGAGCACCTCCCTCGACTGCTCCTGACCCCGCCGGCCATGCCGTGCCCGCCCCGCCCCGCCCCGCCCCCGCCTGCGCAGGCCTGGCAGCCCGGCGGCGACCACTGGCTGGCCACTGCCGGCAAGGACGGGCGGCTCTACGTGTTTGACGTCACCAACAGCGTGCCCATGGCGCCAGACATGCCCCTCCTCTGCCAGCCGGGCGCCATCGGTCTCACAGAGGGTGAGCGGGCGGGCGGGCGGGCGGGCAGGGCGCATGCCGTGCGCGCACCAAGGCTGGGCAGGCGCGGTGCACGCCGGGTGCCCACCCATCTGCTCCCCCGCCCCCGCTGCCCCCCTACGCCCTCCTCCTCATCTCATGCCTTCTCATCGTCTATGTGCAGAGGACGAGGTGACGACGCTCGTGTTTGCGCGGGAAGGCGTGCTGTACACGGGCCACATCAGTGGCCTGGTGCGCAGGTGGGAGCTGCCGCTGGCGGGCAGCTCTTCGGAGGAAGAGGAGGAGGAGGAGGAGGAGGGAGAGGAAGAGACACCGCCGGCGCAAGCAGCAGGGGCAGCAGAGCATGCGTAGGCCAGGCGCCGCTGCCAGGCCTGTTGACAGCTCAACCTTCCCTTGCTTGACTTCCTTTTTGTATTCACTGTTCCAGCAGCTCTGTTACAAAACTGCGACTGCAACTTCAAGCAACTCAGTGGCATTGCGATGTCAAGCAATTTGTGGGCACAGACTTGGCAGACGGGAGCAGCAGGGGAAGGCACTTGGCGACATGCTGGCGCGCCCTTGAGCCCCTGCTAGCACCTGGCCACACACTGGCTGCTGTTCCACACTAGGAGGCTGCACTCAAACCGACTTGTCCGGCCGCTTGTGCGTCGGCTTGCTTGAAAACGTAACCGGCCGTGCCGTGCCTTCGGCTGCACCAGCGGCTGAGCTGGCTGCTGCTGAGCCGGCAGCAGGGGCGGCAGCTGCTGGGCGGTGGAGCGCTCGGAGGTCAGGCAGCCCGACTGCGCGCTTGACAGCTGGGATCTTGAGCACAGAGGTCTGCAGCAGCGAAAACATGTTGCTAGCTGCACGCATGGCAGGGGGGTGGAGGGGGGTGGGGGGACGGGGGCGGCTGTGCGTGAATTGAGGGCGAGGCACACACACATCTGTGTCGGGCGGCCGCACGCCAGCGCACACATGCTCTGCCTGCTCGCTTCAGACAGCCGGCTGCGCTGCACACGGCGCACCCCCCGCGGCAAGCAAGAGACACTATGATAAGTTTCGCGCCTCTGCTACAGCCTCGTCAAGAGTGCCAACTAAGTCTTGCCATACCATGCCGCCCGCATACAGCCCAGCACGCCCAGCATGCCCAGCACGCCCACGCACCCGTCCAGTACATGAAGACCGAGGCAGGGATGGCGGTTGAGACAAGCGGGACGGCCAGGGCCACCACCCGCATGATGTTCTTCATCCGCTTGCGCGTCTCCTCAGGCTGCGGAACAAAGGGAAGGGAGCGCGAGGCAGGGTGGCCGGGGTGAGGCAGGGGCCACGATGGCCGGTCTGGTCCTTCCCTCGCCATGCTGCCTCCTCTGGCGGCTGCAGCAAGGGAGGGCGGCCGACACCTGCGGCAGGCAGCAGCAGGGCGAGGGCAGCTCGCAGCAGGCAGAGCGGCGAGCAGGTCACACCACCTCAGCTGCTGCTGCCTGCCTGCCTGCCCAGCCAGGCAGCGCACCTGCCCCTCCATGCCATCTGCTGCCCCCAGCTCGATGGTCGCCAGGAAGGAGGCGCCCGCCAGCACGGGCAGCATGAAGGTGGGGTCTGCTGCCGTGAGGTCGGTGAACCACAGCGCGCCGCCTTCCGCCAGCGAGGGCACCTGCAGCAGGAGGGGAGGGAGAGGGGGAGGGACCCCGAGGGTTGGGAGCGCACTAGGACAATGGGTGGAGGCTGGCTGGCTAGGAGAAGGCTAGGAAAGAAGCTGTGCTGCAAGGTAAGTTTGGATCAGAGCCCTCATCCTGCCCGTCAAGCCCCCACGGCCCCCAGCGGGCGCCCAGCGCCTCTCTGCTTGCCTTCCTGGCAGGCAGGAGGCAGTGCGTGCAGCACGGGAAAGCGCTGGCAAGGAGGCGGGATCTGCACGCCCACCGCCCGCCCGCCCTGCGCCCCCCACTCACTTTGGCGGTTGCTAGCGCACGCAGGGCGGAGAAGAAGCCAATGAAGACGGGCATCTGCACAAACATGCCCGCAAAGGCTTTGAAGGGGTTGCAGTTGTACTTCTTCCACACCGCCATCACACGGGCCGTGTGCTGTTGCTGCAGGGCGGGCAGGGGGCACCGGGGGCGGGGGGTGGGAGGGGCGGGAGAGGGAAGGTGAGCAGCTGGAGAGGACAGGGTGGGGAGGCAAGCGACAGGACCGGGGAGTTCAGCACAGCATGGCACAGCATGGCCTGGGAAGCCAGTGGCAGAGCTCCCCCAACAGCCAGAGGCAGCAGCCCAGGCCATCCCACCTTCTGAGAGGCCACAGAAATGCTGGGCCCTGGCACATGCACCGCTGCCCCTACTGCCCCCTGGCGCTGCCCTTGCACAGTCGTCAGCGCTGCACATCACGGCTCACCGCTGCGTCTGGGTTGCCCCGTGCCTGCTCCTCTTTCAAGTACTCCATCAAAGCCTCCATCTCGGGGCGGGCCTGCACGCAGGAGATGCACCAGTGTGGGGCTTTCTGAGACTGGCACGCCAGACTGGGTACTTGAAACGTGTCGCCAGCCCCCACCCAGGACATGCCTGCAAAGCGGCCGCATGCCCACCTGGGTCACAAAAGGCGGGTCCCCAATGAATCACACCAAAAGCACACACATGGATCACAATCAATACGGGAGTCCCTCAATAAATTACATGCGTCAGCAACCACCCCTCCCTTCCCCCTTTAGCGGGGAGGCACCCGACCCCTTACCTGCGAGAGGCGGTACGTGTTCTTGATCTGCGCAACCATGACGGGCAGCGTGGCGAGGCGCATGGCCAGCGTGCACAGCATGATGTCCTGCCACCAGGGCAGCCCCGTGCTGGCGTGCACGCTGCTCAGCAGGCCCTGCACCAGGCGGGAGCCAATCCAGGCGTCCTCCCGGGCCAACGCCAGCGCATCACCTTCCGCCAAGGAAGCTGCCGCCACGATTGCAGTGGCTGTGAAGAGGTCAGACCCTGGTGAGCTGGCTGCCACGTCAGCCGCTGCAGCCGCCATGTCGAGGCTGCTGCCGCTGCTGGCGGCATCAAAAGCGTCCAGCTCGCCGCCCGCCGCCACCGAGTCGGGCGGCGGCTCTGTGCTGCTGTCCTTGCTGCTGCTGCCGCCGCCTGGCCAGATGCTGAGGTGCCGCACGGTGTTGTACTGCTGCTGTTGCCGCCCGGCGCTCTCGCCCTGCCCCGCCTGCTGCCAGCGGCCCAGCAGCTGCAGGGCCGCCGCCGACTGTGGCGCCCAGGCGGCGCCGCCCTCTGCCGCAGCCGCCGCCGCTGCCTGGCTGCCGGCAGCAGCCAGGCTGCCCAACCTCAAGCGCACAAGGCTCTGCCGCAGCATGATTGAACTGCTAAATGCGTCGCAGGGGCGCCTGGCGCCGACAGTCTCACGGGAGCGCGCAACCCTTGGCTTGAGGGCGGGCGAGGAGGCTGTGACCCTTGGCAAGCTGGTTCACAGAGACCCTGGATCGATGAGAGCGCGGGATTGACGCACGTGAGGCCGCAATTGCACAGCCAAAGAAGCGCGGCGAAAGCGCCAGCTCAGACGACCCCGGCCGGGAGCCGTCCTGCGGAAGCCAACTAGGGGAGGCTGGAAGCGCTCGGCCTCTCTCGCCTGTGGCGCAGCTCGCTTCAGGTGCGCTGCGCAGGGCAGGGCAGGGGCGCCGCTAGGCATGGTCGCAGCATGTGGCGTGGGCAGTGGCAGCGGTCCGGGGCTGGCCTGTGACCTCTGACAGCACATGGACGCCCTGTGGACCTCGCGGCTGGGGAGATGGCGCGCCCCGCGGCGTTCCAGCCCGCCGCACTTGGGCAGCATGGACGCTGGGGCGGCGCTGGTAGCCAGGCCTCTTGTCTACACGACATGCCAGAACAAGCAGTGCAGCCAGAAGCGGTGGCGGCGCGGGCTGCTGCCTCGGACAGCGGCGGCTGAGGAGGCGGCACGGCACACAGCGGTGCAGGCGGCGGACGTTTTACTTGCTCCGGCGGCAGCCGCAGCAGCAGTGGTAGACATGCAGCAGTGACTTGATTGCAAGCATGCTATGTACAGAGCAGCAGCAGCAGCAGTAGCGGCTGCTGCAGCAAGGCGTGCCGTTGTCGCACCGCGCGGAAGCGTGCCGCTCACCCCGCGCCCGCCCTCTTGCCGCCCTCCCGCCCCACCAGGTTGACACACAGAGCACCAAGATGGCGACCAAGCGCAAGGGTGGCGTGGGTGGCAACAAGTTCCGGATGACCCTGGGTCTGCCGGTGGCTGCCACCATCAACTGCGCCGACAACAGCGGTGCCAAGAACCTGTACATCATCTCTGTGCACGGCTTTGGCGCGCGCCTCAACCGCCTGCCCGCCGCTGCCTGCGGCGACATGGTGATGGCCACCGTGAAGAAGGGAAAGCCAGATCTGCGCAAGAAGGGTGAGCGGGGGCGCCGCCGAGGGCGGCAGGGAGGGAGGGGCAGGTAGGAGGGGAGGCGCGTGAGGCGGGGAGCAAGGGGGCGAAAGCAGCGGCTGCGTGCTGCTGTGGTGTGCTGCTTTTGCACGAACGGCAACTGGGCTGTGGGCTGCAGCCAGGCGAACGGGCTGTGGCAGCTTTTCTCAGCCTCACAGCCCTGCAAGACGGCACGCTTGGAGCGGGCGGACTGAGCCCCGGCAGCAGCAGCTGCAAGCATGGGGTGCTGCCAGACAGCCCACGGCTGGCGCATGCATGCGCGCTTGCAAGCTGGCAGCGGGAGCCTCGGCAGCAGTGCAACGGCAGCGTGGGCTCCCAGAGCGCAGCTGGCGCAGGAGTGGGGTTCCTTGGTGACGCCGCCTGAGATGCGCTGGCGTGCTGCGGCGGCAAGGGGGGCAGCGGCAGCAGGCTGCGGGAGAGCTGGTCAGCTGAGTGCTATGAATCTAGGCTGCAGATTCGCGGCAGGCTTTCTCATCGAGTGAGGCAGCAGGTCTTTGGCAGCCCTATCCCATGCTAGCCTCCACGCCCCCTGACCAGATTGAGCCAGCGTGCAGCAGCACCATGCAGCAGCGCTCACGCTCAGCTGGCCGGGGCAGCGACAGCACGGCACTCATGCCGCAGCTGGCAGGCGCATTAGCCCCCAGGCGCCCGCTGTGCCCTTCACAGCATGCCAGCAACCGCAGCACCTCTGCCGACCCCCTCTTCTCCTCTCTTCTCACCGTGCTGCCACCTCCTGCTGCTGTCGCTCCCCTCTCCTCCTCTCATGCCAACCCCTGCCTCCTCTGCCTCCCCCACCTCTTCTCCCGCCCCCGCCCCCCCGCAGTGATGCCCGCGATTGTGGTGCGGCAGCGGAAGGCGTTCCGCCGCAAGGACGGCACCTTCATCTACTTTGAGGACAACGCCGGCGTGATTGTGAACACCAAGGGAGAGATGAAGGGTGAGTGCAGCCTTTGAGGTTTGGTTACAACTGAGAAGCCATGGGGCACGGGGTTGTGGCTACGCCCTTGTATTGGGAAGTCGAGGGTGTGATCGCCAGGCATGCCGTGCAGCCAGATGGTGGCCTTGCCCCATGCAGCGCATGCGTAGCCACGGCTTGCGGCTGGGTGCTGCTGCGCGTGGCCGCGGAGCACGACAGCAGCTGCCGTGCTCTGCAGAGACGCGCAGCAGAAGGTAGCCGCGCGGCTTGCCCTTCCCTTCCCCCAAACCCGTCCCTCACCCTCCGTTCCCTTCCCTCCCCACTGTACCTGCCCCCTTGCAGGCTCCGCCATCACTGGCCCCGTGGCCAAGGAGTGCGCGGACCTCTGGCCCCGTGTGGCAGCAGCAGCCAACACCATTGTGTGAGCTCGCACGCCGCCGGGCGGGCGGGTGCACGGCACGGAAGGCCGCCTCCCAGCCACCACGCGGCCGCCACGTGCCCCTGCCCCTGCCCCCGCTGCATCCCACTTGTGTAACACGCCTCCCCGCTCTCAACTCACTCAGCAGCATGCTCTCAAATTGGCACATCAGCAGGCTCTTGAATCAGTGGGACATGAGCAGGTATATGACCATGAGTTCCACACCTCCCTGCTTCCAACTTGGCAGCAGCTTGTGAGCTGAGTGGCCGCCCTGTATGCCTGCTGCCCGGTCATCATCATCAGCAGTACAGCAGCAGCGGTACAGCAGGACCAGACCGAGTTTCAAGTCGGCTTTAGCGCAGCGCAGCAGGCGCCGCCAGCCAGGCGAGGCTGTGTGTACATCATCGCTGCTAGGGTGTTGCTTGGGGTGCTCGCCGGCCTGCGGTGCTTGGATGAAGCTGCTTGGACACAAGTGTGGCGCGTGGAAGTCGGCGCTCATGGTGTCGGGATGCAGCAATAGTCGAGGGTGGCTGTGCCCAGGCCCCGCAAGAGCAGTCAATGGGTGTTGGGCCATGCTGTCTTCCCTCTGCCCTCCACCAAGCGCCAGGCAGCAGGTGTCGCACCGGTGCTGCATACCATGGGCGCCACCCACCGGCACCACAACTGCAGCAATGAGTTTGGGCGACGCGCCTGTCGCGTCATGCCCAGTCTCAAGAGCATGCCTCAGACATGCTCCCGCTGGCATCTAGGCGTTCAATCGTTCCGAGGAGCAAGCTGCACGAGTGAACTGCTGGCGGCGGCGGCACATGCATGCGGCTGTTAAGTCCCTGTCGTCCCGGCTTGCTGACAAGCAGCCAACATATCACTCCATGTAGCAATGCGTGCGACTGGCCTACTCAAAGTGTACATGCAAACGGTGAGTGCAGGCAGGCCTGACTCATGTCTCAGCTGAGTTGGCAGAGTTGGGTGCCAGCGTGGCCACAACGAAAGAACCAATTTTGGCGGCCAGGGGATGTTCAGACGTTCTATCAGGGACGCCAGGCCCTCTTCAGACTCGGCGCTGTTGATTTGTTGCATTAGGGCTCCAGTACCATAGGTGGGAATTGCCGGGGGAGCGCGAAGCTGCGGGATTTTGGATGGTGCTGCCTGTTTAGACGTGCTGCGCCGGAAAGCATACTCCGGCAGCCCGCCGGGGCCTTGGGTAGCGCCCTCGCCTGAGGTACTCGCGCTTTGACATTCCCTCAGGGGAGGTCTAGCGATGCCAGAACACCGAGCATCGGCGTGCAAAGGCTTGGATGTGGAAGTGGCATTCGGCGCCAAATGACTGGCCCACGGCGGCCCAGCCATCTGCTATCTGTGTACTGCGCCTTTGGATACCCACCACCCATCCATCCCAGCTCCCAGCCACACCTTTCAATTTGCCAGCTGGGCTTCCTTCCGGCCCCCTGTCGCTCCCTTGAAGCTTCCAGAATGGCGACCACCTCCGCCATCAACCCGGCTGGCGCGGAGGCACCCGCCAGCGATCCGCCAGCAGCCGCCAGCGGCACCGGCGCTCCCTTTGACTGGAAGCTGGGCTTGATCCTTGGCAGCTGTGCCTTTGACGTAAGTCGGGATGCCAGGGTCTTCCTGACTGCTGCCATGAATGGCTGACCAGCGCTGCGGCTGCCATGCCTGCGGTGATGGGTCCAGGCACCCGGCACCTGCACTGCACCGGTGTGTGTGGTACCAGAGCTCCAGGCAGGTGCCGCCCAATGATGCCAGGCCTGGTCAGAAGGGCAGCAGTGCATCAAGCAGATCATGGATGGGCAGGGGGTGGCGTGGCCCTCGCGCATGCCAGTCGCGCCCTCCCCCTCACCTGCCAGGCAGGCTGCCCCACCTCTGTCCTCTTCATGCCGCTCCTCAGCAGGCCCAGGCCTGAGCCGCCGCCAGCCCCCCGCTGCCTCGCCCTCCTGCCTGCAGTCAAACACAGCCGGCTGATCGTTGGAGATAACTGCACGTCCTTGTGTTTTGTGCTTACAGTCTGCTTTTTCTGCACCGAAACTTGCCCAATACAGACCCCCATACCCCCTCGCTGGCACCCCACAACCCGGTACACACGCCCGTTGATAACGCAGTTTCTGAACGAGTAAATCGCACCGCTGGTTCTCCAACCCCTGCAGGCATATGTGGAGCTGCCCACACTGAAGCAGGACGCCAGCCACCTGGTGCTCAAGACGCCTGCCGGCACCGAGCTCACTTTTGTGGACGAGTGAGCGCCAGATCAGATCACTGGGGTTTGCGTCAATATTGCATCAGGCATGGCAGCATCATGGCGTGCATGCTGTGCCGACATGTGCGCCTGTGGCAGCTACAGCCAGTCTGACCTCGACCTGCCACCCACATACACAGCCGGCTGCGGTGGCCCTCGCCATGAAATGGTACTTTATTTCAGGTGCCTTCCCCATGGCTGTGGCTGCCTGCTGCAGCGACCTGCTGCAGCGCCACAAGTACGCAGGCCTGCTGGAGGTGACAGTCAAGTCGGCCTCCAGCCTGCGCAAATCCGAGGTGGGGCGGGCGCTCTGGCCCTGTGTGGCGTGCGCTGGCTCAAGTGCTTTCTGGCCTGACCCACACGTGCGCTTGTGCTGCCTGCCTGCCTCTGCTCGCCTGCCGCGCAAACGGCCGGCCACCCCCAGCCAGCTCCCTCTGCCCTCACCCCCCTCTGCCCCCAACCGCTGCCCACCCGCCTGTCTTACCCCCCGCGATCGCTGCAAGTTTGAATCGGCGTCCATCTTACCCCCTTTGATCCCTGCAGTTCTTCTTTGAGACCGACCCCTTCTGCGTGATCACAGTGGACGACAGCACCGGCACAACCCGAGTGATCAAGGACAGCCGGTCGCCGCAGTGGGATGAGAAGCTGTGGGTGTTTGTGAGGTGAGGGGTGTGGGCGCGGTTGGGGGTGCTCATCCAGCGGGGAGCGCAGGGTGCCCCCGCTCCTACTTTGTGCACCTGCAAGCGCTACAGTGTGGTGTCATGATGGGGCATGATGGGAGCGCTCGCTGCTTACAGCAGCTCTCCAGGCCTGCATGCCGTGCGCGTGCTCTGGGCCGTCCCAAGCAGGCCCACCTTTCAACTTCCGGTGCCTCCCTCTACCGCTTGCCTGCCCCATCCCCCTGCTGCAGCGACCCCGCCACCCAGAAGCTCAAGGTGCGTGTGATGGATCGGGATCTGGACGGCCTGGTTGCACCCGACCGGCTGGGAGATGTGGAGGTACCGCTGACGGTGAGGAGGCGAGGAGGCACCTGCGCACGTGTTGGGGCCGTTGCCTGCCAGTGGGGGAGTTGCTGACAGCGTGGTCAGACTGGATGGCATTGAAAGACTTCCAGGAGCAGCGCCTGCCTGGCTGCCTACCTGCGCGGTCTGTGCTGCAAGACCCGCAGGGTGGGCATGTCGCGCACTGCACTGCCCCTGGGTTGAGGAGTGCGCCTGTGCCTTGTTGTGTGTGCAGGACTTGGTGGAGAGCAGCAAGCCTGACTTGGAGCTGCCCCTCACGTGAGAGGCTTCCCCCCTGCCGGCGCACTGCATGCCTGCTTTGCGTGCTGAGTGGCAACCAGCCAGAGGCGTGTGAACTGCTGGCGGAGGGTAGCCCAGCTCCCGTCCCACATGCCTTGCAATTGCATCACACACACACCTCTTCCTGCACCCCACCCTCAAGCCTCTCTCATCCTGCTTCTGTTCTGCCCTGCAGCTATGGCGCTGGCACTGCCGGCACGGTTTCCCTGGGCCTCCGGTATGTGCCATTTGAGGGCCACCTGCCGCCCCAGGGCGCAGACATTCCCACGCTGTGCCCCGTGCCCGACGGCCTCACCCTCAAGAGCCCCTGGCTCACCCTGCAGGTGTGCGGGGCCCTGCGGGGCACCTGCAGCTGCCTGTGCGGGCATGGGAGCAGCTGCACACATGGAGGGGGCAAGTGTGCACGCCGGCAGGCCGTGGGGCAGGGCTGCAGAAAATGGATGGACGTGCCGCCAGCATGCCGGCATGCTACACAAGTGCTCCCGCACTACAATGTGCCAAACAGTGTGGGACTGACTGGCTCGCCCTGGCACTGAACCCTGGCACTGAACCCTGGCACTGAACTTGCGGCCCCGCTGCCTGGCGCTGCGCCTTGCCTGCAGAGCACGCTGCTGAAACTGGCCGGCATCGATCGTGCCAGCCTGCGCCCAACCTGCTACATCAATGACCCCAAGTCCGACACCCAGGTCGGTGGGCTGACCTGACGGCTGCCCGCCCGGCTGGCCAAGGGTGACCGCTCGGCGCACCGGCGCGCCTGCCCGTGCCTCTGCCTTTCCCGTGCCTCGGCAGGCGCCGCTCTGCAGCAAGCGATGCATTCCGACAGCCGTGTGCTTGCATGCCTCTTCGGCTCTGAATGTGCCTGCCTGCCCGCTCTGGCGTTACATCGATGGCTGCAGGTGCCTTTGGTTTGAATTCCTCTTGGCTCCCTCGACCCCACGCCTTCGGCCTGCAATCTTCTTCCTCCGCAGGCCTGGCTGTTTTGGAACCCAGCCACACGGGAGGCGTGCCTGGCCTTTCGTGGCACCGAACCTTTGAAGGTGGGTGATCATGAGGCGGTGCTCGACCCAGCATGGACCCTCGGCAAGGGCTGCCCAAGCGCAGCAGTGCCAGTGCCAGCCAGCAGTGCCCTCTGGTGTGCGCGGCTCCGGTGCTGGGAGTGCACTGCCCTCCTCCTCTGCCTCATCCCTCTCCACAGTACGCCCTCCGTCCTGCCCAGTGCCCCTCCTCTGCCCCTGCAGGCCGGCCTGCAGGATGTGCGGTGAGGCCCCTGCTAGCGCGCTGTGCCTGCTTTGTGCCTGCTTTGTGCGCTAGGGATGGCCGGAGTGCACGGCGGCAGCGGGGTGGGGACAGTGTGCAGGCTGGCACTCCTTGCGCCTGTGCACGAAGGCATGCAGGCATGTGTTGCTCCCACCAGGCTACCGCTGGCCTGGCTGGGGCTCGGTTAGGCCTCCCAGCCAGGGGCCCCTGCCCCCTGCTCTTGGCCCACCCACTGCCGACCTCTCCTAGAATACCTGCAGCACTGACATCAATCTCAGGCGCGTGGCGATCGACCCAGACACTTTGGCGGAGATCCCCTTTTGGAAGCGCCCCGGCGACGCAGTGAGAGGGGGACAAGGGGTGGGCAGGGGGCAGGCGGGTGGATGTGAGTAGAGGGTACATGCGAGGTGCATGCAGGGAAATGCGACTCTGCCCGCCGGAACCGCCCATCCACGTGCCTGCCCGACTTCCGTGCGATTACCTCTCAGGCTGAAGACCTGATGGTGCCGCCGCGAGTGCTTACTCCCGCAGGGCAAGGCCAAGGCACAGCAGGCGGCAATGGAGGCGGCAGCGCAGGGCAACAGCGGGAGCGGGGCGGTGAACGCAGCCAAGCTGGTGCAAGGCGGGTCCGTTGGCGCCCCGGCGCCGGTGCGCCCCGCCATGCTGCGCCTGCTGGATCGCCTGACGGCGTGGATCCCCTTCTGGAAGGGCCCCAACGATAACGATGGGGTAAGAGGGGGCCAGGGGGCGTGGCGGGCAGGAGGCAGGCGCTGCTGGCGGGTCTGGGCCCAAGGGATGTGAGGTGCAGACAAGGGAGCTTTTGCGCTGGCGCGTAAGTGGGCCTCTGCCTCTGTGGTTGAAAAAACTTCGCATGTTGACATGTGGTGTCGAAGCAGGAGCGGATGCCGGCAGTGGAGGGGGTGCTTGGACACGGCTGTGGGTAACGTCGGAATTTAGTGGCCCGCTAGAACGCCTGGCTGGAATCAAGTGAGGTCCACTAGATACCCACTAGAACGCTGCTGGAACGTGGCAGAATCCCGCTCGAAGTGCATTCCAGCGGGGCTGCCGCTAGAATCCAGCGGGCTCTAGCGACCTCTATCGAGCTCCAGCCGCCTCGCTAGAATTGCGCTAGAGCTTCCAGCGGTTCCAGCGGAGCAGCAATTGCCAACGGCCTCAGTAGTGGCAGCCAATTGAAACTCGCTTTCCGAGCGTTCGACCCCTTCCTTGAGCACTTCGCGTGCACCAGGCTCCTTATGTTTCAGCCTCACGTAGTTGTTGCCCGCTGCGGGGCTGTTTTTGCGACGCTAGTGCACCAAACTGCCCTCATGGAGCTGTGGGGCGCCTTTTCGAGGCATGTTTAAGGTGTGCGTTTCATTTCTTAGTCGCCGAAAGGCGCTACAGGTGAGGTGGGGCAGGTACCAGTTGGGCGGCGGGCCGGCGGCGGCAGCACCGACGCGGCAGCGGCGGCAGCGAGGAGGGCTGCCGCTTGCTGCCAGTGGCTCAATGCACCCCGAGGGCAATTTTGCTGTGTAGCAGACGAGTTATTAAGGCGGGCATGAAGTGATGGGCATGTTAAGTGGGACTGACCAGCAGCAGGGGACAGCCTCACGGGACCGGCGGCGCGGCGCTAACGGGTGGGCACAAAGGGGTGGGGCCTCCTGTCAAATTCGCCATGATCATGGTCAGTCTTTTAGACTGCTATGGATCATTGTCTAACTCTGGTGTGGTTCTATGTAGGTAATTCCTCTGTTGAGACATGCTACCCTCCCATTCCGTCAGCGGTCGTGCCCACCGTGACGGTCGGCACCGCACTCCTGCGCCCGCTGCCTGCCTGCCGCCTGCCAGTGCATGGGAAGCGTGCTTTTCTCTCGCAGCAACAGCATTAGATTCAAACTGTTGCTCTGTGGAGTATGGTGGGTGTTGGTGTATACAGGTGCTGTAGCACAAGCGCGGCGGCGCCCCGACGGCGTGCCGCTGACTGGCGCCAGGGTGTCGCCGCCATCAGCTTCTAAGTCTAAATGACCTCAAGAGGAATTGTAATAACGATATAGGGCGAAAGTAGCCCGAATGGGAGCGTCTGAACCCCGATCTCGAAGTATTTGGCCGGGCTGGGCACGGAAAGCTGCCGGAAAGAGCCCCACTGGAATCACGCTCGACTCGCTGGAACCTCCAGCGAGTTCCAGCGACGGCGCGCCTCGCTGGAACTCACTGGAGGCCTGCTTGAACTTGGGATAGAAGGCCAAGCCTTCCAGCGGGGTTTTCCAGCGGACTTTCGATCGAGTTCTAGTGGGCCACTAAATTCCGACGAATGGCAAGGCTTTGCTGGGTGTACGGCAAGGTGACGATGCCCACTTCACGGCAATTCTCAGCAGTAACACTTGAGTCATCCCCGAGTGCTTGCCGTGCAGGACGTGATCATGGTGCACGACGGGTTCAGGGATGCCTACGACGCCGTGCGCACCGCTGTGCTGCGCCTGCTGGACACACTGGTGGCGGGTGGGTGAGGGGGGGATGGCGTGCGTGTTTAGGGTGGCGTGTGTAGGGGTTGCGGTGGGCAGTTAGCTCTGAAGGGCAACACACTCTGCCGGAGCGAAGGCAGGCGGTGGCAGTGCGGCAGCACCGCGGCGATTACTTCCCGGCTGGCCCGCTCGCATGCCGGCACAACCGACTTGCATGCTGCCTGCCTGCCCGCCGTCTGCAAGCACGCCTGCATGTGCCACTCCGCCTCTGCCCTGTCGCCCACCTCATCACACCGCCCACTGCACCGTGCGCCCACGCCCTGCCCTGCAGGCGACGAGCAGTGGACCCTCTACCTGACAGGGCACAGGTGAGCGTCACTCCCTTGGTTACTACGTATGTGTTTCTTGCAATCCAGCCAACAATGGAACCTTAGCTTGGCACTGATAGAATGAACTGTCTACTGATCTCCCCACAGCCTTGGTGCCGCGCTGTCCACGCTGTGCACCTACGACTGCGCCCGCCGCTCCTGGTCCACCGCCCCCAAGCCCGCCATCCTGCACTACAACTACGGCTCGCCGCGCGTGGGCAACCGCCCGTTTGCTGACGAGGTGGGTGGCCCCTAGGGTGGCCCCTAGGGTGGCCCCCCGTGGCTGGGACCTACCCAGGCCCAGGCTGGCGCCGAGCTGGGGCCAGCCGGCAGCGGCTAGCAGGGGTACACGGCGCGGTGTGCATGTGTGCATGTGCATGTGTACACGTGCATGTGCATGTGTACACGTGCATGCGGTGCGTCACATCTACCTGTTGACCTGCTGCAAGCATCTAGGCTCAAATGATTGGTCATCTAT
Organism: Micractinium sp. NFX-FRZ; assembly: GCA_029339195.1. Lineage (NCBI taxonomy): Eukaryota > Viridiplantae > Chlorophyta > Trebouxiophyceae > Chlorellales > Chlorellaceae > Micractinium > Micractinium sp. NFX-FRZ. The sequence continues at coordinate 1,742 of JAPTJF010000491.1, read as the reverse complement.
CCAAAATAGGTTTTTCCAGTGTTCCAGCCAGAGTAGTGCTCATGAGCTCGTGCCCATTGTTGGGCATGCAGGCTGCTGTTGCTTTCAGTGGCTGGCCGGGCTCTGCCCTGCCCTGCTCTGCTTCTGGCCTAACCTCAGCCCTCGCCGGCACCCATGCATGCGCAGTTTGCCCGCCTGGTGCCCACCACCTGGCGAGTTGTCAACGATGATGACGCGGTGACCCGGGTGCCACGCCTGCTGGGCGGTGAGCCATGCCAGCCTGGGGTTGCCATGCCACAGCTGTGACCTGACCACCACTTCGACACCCGCTCTTCAGCCTCCCTACAGCCCGCTGCGCCCACCAGCCTGTCACCTGCCTGCCCACCTCTGGCGCCCTGCCTGCCTCCTCTGCCGCCCTTCCCACCCCTCTGCCGCCAGCCAGCCTGATGCCCTCCCCTCCTCTGGCGCCCTGCCTGCCTCTGTTGCCCTGCCTGCCCGCCCTGCTCGACCACCTTTCAGCTCTTGCTCCGGCCATCATCGTGCATTGCTTCTGCCGGCAGCCTCTGAAGCGTTCGCCATCACGCCTGCTTTGAGAGCCGGTACGGGCGTGCCTCCTCGGCTCCCGGTGCCATGCAGGGTACCGCCACGTCGGCAACAAGGCCAAACTGCAGAAGGATGGCACGGTGGTGCTGTCAAGTGAGCTCAGCTGGCCTGCCAAGGGAGGGAGGGAGGCAGCCAGCGGGGCACAGCCGCAAGGCGTGTTCGCCACTGCCAGCCGGCGCTGCGAGGCCTCTGTAGATGCCTTGGCAGGCCGCCGCCTTTCCACCCGTGCCTGTGTGTTCTGGCTGTCCCTGCTCCCTCCCCCGGCCCCGACTGGGGACGCTGCTGCTGCCGTGCGTGTTCCACTGTGCAGGCTACGGTGCCAACGGGGGCGCCTATGACGACGACGAGACAATCGCGAGGCTGTTTGAGAGCAGGTGCGCTGTGCTTTCCTCCAGGGTGCCTCCTCGTCTCCGGGCAGCGAACCAACCCACCCAGGGCGGCCTCCGCCTGTCAGGCAGCATGGCACCCAGCTGCTCTACTGTAAACACAGGCAGGCTGCTCGTCGTCCAGGGTCTCCGACAGGAGTGACACCACGCCCCACCCACTGTGCCTCCTGCCCTCCCGCCCCGTCGCTCGCAGCATTCTGGAGCACATGGATTGGGAATACCGGAAGGAGCTGGAGGCGGCCATCAGGAAGCTGCTGGGCCAGGCGGCCTCAGAGGCGAGCCAGCCAGCTGGCGCTCGCTGACGCTGTGCTCTCTCACCGAGCGAGCTCAACAAGATTCAGTGATTATGGAACCAGAAGCGGTGACCAATAGCGCGTGACTAGCGCGCCGACATGCAGCCCATGGCTCCTAGCGGGAGCCAGCGGTGTGCGCATCTCTCTCTTTAACCTGCTGCGTGCGCGGCCCTCCCAAATGGGAGGGCATGCCCACCAGCCATATGCATGCATGTGTGCATGCCCACCAGCCTGTTCCAAAAGCTATAATTACGATGAAGGGAAACAACTGTGCGACTTTCGTTTGCGTCCAACAGAAGAACAAGCTGAGGCAGCGCAGCCCCAGGACAGCCTGTGCCAGCAAGAGCCGGGAAGTGTGTGGAGGGTGCCGATGCAAGCTGGCAGCTGCCACCTGTCGGAATAAATCGGTCCTGTTCCCAACTGAATGGGTCCTGTTCCCCTGGACCCAGCAGGAACGTGAACCCTGTTCCAGCTGAACGTG
>JAPTJF010000490.1:0-44882 GCA_029339195.1 Micractinium sp. NFX-FRZ | reverse complement strand
ACAAGGGGCAGGGGTCAGCAGTGGCCGCCCCTCCTGGCTGCCGCCCACCACCTGGCCCCGCTCCCAAGGAAGAAAAACAAATTGTGGAACCATTTCTCGAGCAGAGCGTGTCATCCTTGCGCAGGGGCCATGCTAAATACTCTTATGCGTGGGGCAGTGCTGGAGAGCTGGACCCACAGGCATGTCAGCAGCTGCCGCCCACTCCTGCCCCCCTTCCCCAAAGTCAAAAAAAAATTGTGGAACCATTTCTCGAGCAGAGCGTGTCATCCTTGCGCAGGGGCCATGCTAAATACTCTTATGCATGGGGCAGTGCTGGAGAGCTGGACCCACAGGCATGTCAGCAGCTGCCGCCCACACCTGCCCCCCTTCCCCAGAGTCAAAAAAAAATTGTGGAACCATTTCTCGAGCAGAGCGTGTCATCCTTGCGCAGGGGCCATGCTAATCACTCCTCTCTGCGCAACCCTTCCCCTTCTGCCCACTCCCTCACGCGCAACATCCCCCACACCCCTGCACTCCATTCCCGCGTGCACCAATGTGGCGCTCTTACATCTGATGGCCTGCTGGCGTGTTCACACAACAGGATCTACTTCTTGAGCACTCAGGAGGAGGGACACGTCAAACAGGATGCCCAGCAGGACCCACAGAGCGGCCACGCAAGTCAATGAGTTTGGGACCTCAAACAGGCTGGCCATCCCCTCATACAGCCATGCATGCACGCCCCGCTCGGGCGGCAAGCCGCACTGGCGCCGCTGCCGCTGGTGCTTGCTGAAACGCCGCACCTCGGCTGCTGCCTGCGCCAGGGCCGGCAGGGCGAGCCCGATTGTGAGTTGCAGGTAGGCGAGGAGCGCTGAACACTCTGCAGCCGCGGGCGCCGGCATGGTTGGCAGCAGGGTGAAGCGCCACGCACCAAGCACCAGGAAAGCGTGGTGCAGCTGCCCCTGCGCTGCCGGGCTGGACAGAGCGGAGCTGCTGCACACTTGGCTGTTGACACGCGCCAGCGAGAGCGTTCTGAACAGCTGGGCCGGCAGCGCCCAGCTGCGAGGCGTTTGGGTGGGCGGGATGAAGCAGGCAGGTGACCAGTGTCAGTTACAAACGTGGGTTTGGTGCTGGGGGGTGCTTGCAGGGCTGGCAGGCAGCCTGGGAGGAGTGCACACAAGACAGGGGGCACTGCGGGCAGGGTTGGCAGGCAACCTGGGATTGCGGTTGGCCTGGTGTGCGCAGCACACATGCCACGGCGCAATGTATGTAGGATCCTGCTTCCCCCTCCCCCCCCCGCCCGCCTCACCAGAGTGGCATGGGCTTGATCTCCCACAGTATTGCCAGCGTGGTTGCCTGGCTGACGAGGATCACCATGACAGCATGGCGCAGCGCGGGTGCCGCCGTGCCCTCCCACCCAGCAGGCGCCTCCCAGCCCACTCGGTCTAGCCAGCTGCGAGCCAGCACGGTGGGCGCCCCCAGCAGGGCCTCGTTCACGCAGAACAGCAGGCTCAGCAGGTGGCGCCAGCGGCCGTAGCTGCCGCCGTTGGGCTCCGAGCGGCAGCGGCGGCGCCACAGGATGTCGGCAAAGCAGGTCAGCGCGTCGACAACAAGGTACGCACAGCGCGCCACCCGCAGCCATGCAGCCGCCAGTATCCCCTGCAGAGCAACGAGGGGAAGGTTGGACGCAGTGATCGGCAGCGGCGGCTCAGGGCTGTGATCTGTCGTGATGCAAGCAAGCTGTCCCGGCTTGCACATGCCGGCTGTTCATGCGGGCAGCAGGGCGCCAGCGCACCACTAGCACCAGGTTGCTGATGACGACGGCACTGTCACTGCCTTTCAGGTTGAAGCGGACAAGGTATGGCAAGTCGGGAGAGCCACCCAAGGGCATGGTGTGCCGGTTGTGTGGTTCTTTGAGGTGGCGACCGTCGGGCGGCGGGGGCGGTCACCACAGGGAGGGGGTGGCAAGGGTCGCAAGGGGGAGGCGGCACAGTGCCACGCGCTCGTGGTTGTGCTGTTTTCGCTCGCAAGTGCGTGGCGGGCCGACTGTGCGCGGATGCACTTAAAACGTCTTCAGGCGCGCAAGCCCAGTCTGTGCACAGGAGGCCCGGGCGCGTGGGACGGAGCCCGAGGCTGAAGAGCTGTTTTACACCGCTTGTAGGCAGTAGGTCCTCCTGGCATCGGGAACTACGGGCGGCCCGGCCTGCTGAGGTGGCGGCGGTCCTAAAGGGTCCTATACATCTTCCTCTGGGGAGGGACATGCAGCTGCCCAACCTAATACTTTGGCAGGGGGCAGTTGTCAGTCGAGTCCGGCACTTGCAATCCTGGTGAACCTTATCCGGCATGTCTTGCACCGGGCACGAGTGCAGGCCTCACCTCGCACACCCACCGTCCCGCTGCTGCCGCTACAGCAGCGCTGCAGTGCTGCTCACTGCCCGTGGCCAGTGCCATGCTGCTTGCTGGCTAGATCCTGGCAGCCCAGAAGCTTGATAGACGCAGTGCATGTATGTATGTGCAGGCATTGCAAGGCATCTTCGTCCGGATGCATTGGGAGGTTTCTGCCTTGGACAACGGGAGGCAAGGTGGGTGGGCGCCTCTGCCGTTCCGCATGCGGCAGACCTTTGAAACCGCGTGCTCATGCAGGGTCGTGCCTGCGGGCGGCCCTCAAGGACCCTCACCCACCCCTTATCCTGCTGAGCCTAGCAGCGCATGGCCGTACAGCTAGTAGCGAGCCTGCTGAAGCCCCTGCCCCTGCCAGCGTAGTGCATGGAGTTTGATGGCCGTTTAAACAATATTAAAAAAATGTGTAAATGAGCCTTGCGAGCCCACAAGCAATCAATCAATCAATCAAATACATTCACCACAGCTGATCACAAGAACGAGTCACACACCGGGCACCGCTGCGCCAGCACTCAGGGCGAGAGAAGCGTCAAACAGGATGCCCAGCACCCACAGCATGACAGACAACGTGACCGGGTCGACATGCTCGGAAACGCTGGCCAATCCCTCGCACAGGCGTGCATGCAAGCCCGCCTCAGGCGGCACGCCGCACTGCCCCCGCTGCTGCTGGTGCTTTGTGAATAGCCGCGCCTCGGCTGCCGCTTGCACCAGGGCAGGCAGTGCTACACCCAACGCAAGCTGCAGGTAGGCGAGGAGCGTTGAACACTCTGCAGCCGCGGGCGCCGCCGGTATCATCGGCAGCAGGGTGAAGCGCCAGGAGTCCAGCAGCAAGAAGGTGCTGTGCAGCTGCCGCTGCGCTGCCGGGCCAGCCAGCGCTGAGCTGCCGCACACGTGGCTGTTGAAGCGCACGAAGGAGAGTGTTTTGAGCAGCTGCGCTGGCAGCGCCCAGCTGCGCAGCAGTTGGTGGGTGGGGTGTGGCAGGCAGCGGGTCAGCTGGCTGCAGCTGTCATGTGCACGGCAGAATGCTGGGGGGACAGGGAGGGTGCAGGGAGGGAGGGTGCAGGGAAGGCGCTGCCAACCTGGGAATGCAAGGCAACGGTGTGCTGTGCACACATGTCAGGTCGGGGAGCAGTGCGGGGTCTGTGGGAGGAGCGGCCTGCCCTGCCTGGCCCCCTGCCCGCCTCACCAGAGCGGCATGGGCTTGATCTCCCACAGCGTCGCCAGCGTGATTGCCTGGCTGACGAGCACCAACATGACAGCGTGGCGCAGCGCTCCGACCGCCGTGCCCTCCCAGCCAGCGGGCGCCTCCCAGCCCACTCGGTCCAGCCAGGTGCGGGCCAGGAGCGTGGGCGAGCCCAGCAGGGCCTCGTTGAGGCAGTACAGCAGGCTCAGCAGGTGGCGCCAGCGGCCGTAGCTGCCGCCGGGGGACGCGCGGCAGCAGACGCGCCACAGGATGTCGGCAAAGCAGATGGCCGCATTAATGGGGATGTACGTGTGGCGTCCCACGCGTGCCCATGCAGCCAGCAGTATCCCCTGCAGGGGGCAGCATCCAGGGCAGTGGCGGGGGCAGGGCGGCGTCGGTTAGCGTCGGTAGCAGGTGCAGCGGGTCATGTCGACGTCGGGGCAGCATTTGCCGGTTGGCATCACGATCCCGGCTTAAGACCCCGCGCAGGAGCTGTGTGCTGTGACATCACAACACATGCCTGCATGGTGATCCCCGGTGGACCGGCGCAGGGCAGGTCAGGCCTGCCCGCCTGCCATACGCGGCTGCTGCTGTCATGCAGGCCGGGACACGTGGCGGCAACCCGTTCCATGGGCGGCGGCAGCTGAGCGCAGTTTCCAGCCAGCCTACCACTGCAATAAGGTTGCTGACGGCAACGGCTAGGTCGGTGTCCTTCAGATTGAATCGGACATGGTACGGCAGGCTAGGGGGGCCGCCGAGCGGCATGGCGCTGGCATGGCGAGCACGTCCTGTGGTGGCGGCGGCACCGTCAGGGGTCAGCGGGTTGCGGGGAGGCGGCGGTACGTGGCGCGCCCCCTGTAAGTCCAGCGTTGGCGAGTGCGAGGAGTGCCGGCCGCCCGGGGTGCGCTCGAGAGCTCTCGACTGCGTGCGCTGGACAGGACGCCTCTTCCGGCGCAACAGGCCCGTAGCCGCGGCGGCCTGTGCTGCAGCTACTCTGCGCCGTTCCAACGCAACGTGTTATACTCTGCTTCGGACTTCCCGGCGGCACCCAAGTCGTCCTGACCACCGGCGTGCTGATGTGGCCGCTTAAGCCAGGGCTACTACCCATCTGCTACCCAGATGCTTACTACCATACTGCATCTCATGTTCTTTTCGCAGCTGGTCTTACTTCAAGAGGGTGCCTTGTAGGTGTACTGCACCGCTAAATATTCTGCCCGCTGGAAATGTTCATTGCTGCCGCTCGCAACGGAGTGCCCCGCCCCACCCTTTCCGCGAAACAACCCTGCTGCAGACCACCCTGCCGCCATGCCCGCCAGCGCTGCGTTGGTGGCGTGCAAAGCCCATGTGAAAGCCTCTAAAACTGCGGTATGCTGCTGGCTGGCTCATGGACCTTGTGCCGCCAGCTGCGGGCATACGCCCCTTTCTTAGCAGGCTAGCCCACCTTGCCCAATGCCTGCCCACAGCAAGGCCGCGCCTCCCTCATATCTACATCAGCGCATGGTGCTGCCAGCGGCAAGGCAGTGCAACGGATGCATTCCGGCAGCAGGCACACCCCTTCTCCCGCATGGCATGCGTGCACAAGAGCGGCTGCTTGCGTCACTCGGGTCAGCTCATCCAACGGGCCCGCCTGTCCGGGATAAACAGGCATGCAGAGCTATTGCAGTGGGTGATGCATAGCCAGATACGTGATGTTGTTTACAATCGCTATCCCGGTCACCGCAACTCCATCAGTGATACAAGCACACGGGCAGTGCCCGATCTGCCTGGTGGAACGAGGAAGCAGGAAGGTGGTCAGAGCGCCACACGCGGGCAGGACGCTGTTCAGCAGCGCTGCCTCTCGGGCCGCCGCCCGCCAACGAGAGCTCAGCCCGTCAAAGGGGGTAATTCGAAGTTGCTTGTCACGTGCTTGGATGGTTGCTGTTAAAGGTTTGCCCAGTGTGCGCCAGACTTGGCAGCTTCATTGCAGCTGCCTTGCCGCCGCCAAAACCCTACCTGCCCGCTCAGTGCCAGCGTGGTTGGTGGCTCGGATCCGGCCCCCATGAGGCCTTCGCGTGCGCCATGACGGTCCTATACTGCCCTCACTACTCTCCAGCGCTTCGTAGGGGGTGCACACAAGCGTGGCGGGGTGCACGCAAGCTGCTGCTGGCGCCGCTCAATCAACGGGCCCTCCTGTCCGGGATAAGCCGACAGGCAGGGCCACCGCAGGCGGTTGTTGCATGGTTGGATAAGTGGTGTTCTTTTCACTTTCTGGGCCACCATATACTATTCATGATCCAAGAAGGCGGGCAGTGCCTGGCCTGTCAGGGGCCAGTCGCGGTGTGGGCCACCCGTGGCAGCTTCAGCGCAGCGCCAACAACCCTAGTTGCCCGCTCAATGCCAGCGCGGCGAGTGTCTTGATCTTGGCCCCATGATGCATTCGCCTGCGTTGCAAAGGCCGGGGGTTAACTTCAAGCCCGCCTTGCGCTTCGCAGAGGGCCTCTGACAGAGCGTATCCGCCATGCCGCCTGGTCCGGCCGCACAGCTGCTGCTCCTTGCGGCCCTCACCGCTTGCTGCGCTTCCTTTGCACATGCTACCAGTTTGGAAGACCCCATAGGTTCGTTGAGAAATCTGCAGCGATCGCACGACGCCCGTCCTAGCCACCCTGCTAGGGTGCTGGTTGATATCGGCAGCCGAATGCAGTGCGAAGAGCGAGCCGAACCGATCTCAGCGGCCGGCCAGGCCTGCGGCGAGCGCTGCAGCAATGGGCGCTTTTTCAGCGGCACCGCCCGCCTGCCGCCCGCCTGCCACCCGCCGCTGCCCTGACCCGACCCCTGCTGCACTGCTGCACCCTTCTGCTCGCAGCGCCTTCTAAACGTGCAGGCATCCCGCACTGTAGCGACCCCTTTCCCTGTGCACCTCAACCGACCGCTGCCCACTGCTCACCCGCCACATTTGCCTACTCCTCCGGCCCCCCACATGCATGGCCATTGCAAGCCCCCAGGCATGAACTCCAACCGCACTCAAGGCCCCCCTGCTTCCATGCCCACTTCCCGACTTGCTGCAGCGGCCTGCTCTGACAAGGTGGAGTGGTGCGCCACGTGGGCGCAGCAGGGCAAGTGCGCTGCCGGCTGGTTTGACCAGGGGCTCAGCATCGGCACATACTGGTGCGCCGTCACCTGCAACAAATGTAGCAGCACTGCCTCCCCGCCTCCCCGTGCTGGCACCACCCCGCCGCCACCGCAACGGGTTGGCTCGGTGCTGCCTCCGCCTGCGCGCGGCAGCCCGCCGCCGACCCGCAGCCCGCCGCCACAGCGCCAACCGCCACCTCAGCCAGGCAGCCCACTGCCACCTGCGGGCGCGTCAGGTAAGAGGGGCCACCCAGAGAGGGGTTGGCCAGGCGCCTGACGCCCGAAGGGTCCAGCGTGCAGGGACACAGCATGCACAGCAGAGGGTTGGCATCAATAGCAAAAGGCAGTGCCCAGGGCTGTGCTGCCGTGCTGTGCACGCACTGCTGTGATGCGTGCAATGGGCGCTGACACCCTGTCCCATAGCGACCGCTGGCCTCCCCGTTCCGCCCCTGACCCATGCTACCGCGCCCCCTGCCCTCCCCCCACTCCACTGCTTTTCCCACCCGCCCCCTGCCCCCTGCTCCCCACACCACATGCCTCTCCTTCACTTAACCCCCCGCGGCGCCTCCCCCACTGCAGACTGGGCGGTTGAGCTGCTGGGCCTGGTCAACGCGCAGCGCACGGCGGCGGGCGCCCCTGCGCTCTGCCTCAACGCCAACCTCACCGCCGCGGCGCAGGTGCACAGCGCTGACATGGCAGCCACCGGGCAGCTGTCCAGCATCGGCAGCGACGGGTCGACCTACGGCACCCGGGCCAACCGGCAGGGCTACGCTTGGTGGACGCTGGCGCAGCTGCTTGCGTGGAACTACGAGAGCCCGCAGTCCCTGCTGGACGCCTGGGTGGCAGATGCCGCCAAGCTGAGCACCATTCTGAACACAAACTACCGCCACGCAGGCGTGGGCCGTGTGGAGACGGCGGCGGGCGACCTGTACTGGACAGTGGTGAGTGAGCGGGGGTGCCGCTGGCTGTGGGGCTTTGGCGCCGTAGGGCAGTACAGCTGCACAAAGCGGCCTGCCAGCTGTACCCACCTCTCCCCGGGGCTCACCTGCCCCCCTCCTTCATATGTGTTGTTATGTGTTATATTCATGTGTTATGTTCTTGGGTGCAGATGCTGGGCAACTCCCTCACCCAAGGCTGCTCTTTCAGCACGCCACAGCCACCGCTGCCCAGTGGAGTGGCAACCAACCAGCCGCCGCCACTGGGAGGCTCAAGCCCCTCCCCTCCACCTCTGCGCCCGCCGCCGCCCTCCCCCCGCCCCTCCCCACCTGCCAGGCCGCCCCCACCTTCTCCCCGTCCCCCCCCACCTTCGCCCCCTCCCTCGCCACCTGCCAGGCCGCCCCCACCCTCCCGCCATCCCCCCCCACCAACCAGGCCGCCCCCACCATCCCCCCGCCCCTCCCCACCAACCAGGCCGCCCCCACCTTCTCCGCGTCCCCCCCCACCCTCGCCCCCTCCCTCGCCGCCTGCTCGGCCGCCCCCACCATCCCCGCGCCCCCTACCACCATCCAGGCCGCCTCCCCCTTCTCCGCCCCCTGCACGGCCGCCCCCACCTTCTCCCCGTCCGCCCCCACCCGCCAGGCCGCCCCCTCCCTCACCCCGCCCTCCACCAGCCAGGCCGCCTCCTCCTTCTCCGCCCCCTGCGCGGCCGCCCCCACCCTCGCCCCGTCCACCCCCACCTGCCAGGCCGCCCCCGCCCAGGCCACCGCCAGGTGTGCATATGCCCCACAGGCAGCCTGTCACCGCAGCAAAGTGGCAATCAAGTGCTGAGATGCACATCAGCTGGTGGGGCTGATGTGGCAATCTGTGAAGGCACGATGCGACCAGGAAGTTGATTGGACACTCGAGCCGTTGCCAGCGCTTTCACAGTGGGGGTGCGGCAGCTGATCTCCTTAGGCGCTCTGCACGTGCCCCCAGCCTGGGCACATCCTGCCCCCCCGCCCCCTACCCTGCCCACCCGCTCATCACCTGCAGTGGCCTGCGCCGACCAGGTGGGCTGGTGTGCCACGTGGGCGCAGCAGGGCAAGTGCGCTGCCGGCTGGTTCGACCAGGGGCTCAGCATTGGAACATACTGGTGCCCCGTCACCTGCAACAAGTGCGGCTCTGCTGCCAGCCCGCCACCTCCGCCCCAGCGTGCCAGCCCGCCACCGCCGCCCCAGCGTGCCAGCCCACCACCTCCACCTCCACGTAGCCCACCACCACCTCCGCCCCCGCGCCCACCGCCACCACCATCCCCACGCCCTCCGCCGCCGGTTCGCAGCCCACCGCCACCGTCACCGCCACCTTCCACTGTGGCCTCTGGTAACCGCACTCCTCTGCTGCAGGCGTATGAAGCAGCGCCGCGCAATTATCTTGGCAGTGCACTGTTCTGTGCTGAATGCCCAGTCATCCCTTTGTCAGGACGGCTTTAGGCCAGCACTTCCCTCCCCGGCTTCCCTGCACGCTCTCGCTCATGCCCCAGTGCACGCATGCATGCACACGGCGGTGGGAGGCAATCTTCTGGCCCGGCCGCCAGGCCACCCCGCCAGCACGCCTCGGCTCACACGGCGCCTCGCTGTGCACGCTGTGCCCGCTGCCCTCCCCTGCAGGCTGGCAGGCCACCATGCTGAGCCTGGTGAACCAGGCACGCACCCAGGCGGGCCTCCCCACCCTCTGCCTCAACGCCAAGCTCACGGCAGCCGCAGAGGCACACAGCCAGGACCAGGCGGCAACCGGGCAGATGAGCCACTACGGCAGCGACGGCTCAACGCCCGCCACCCGCGTGTGGCGGGCGGGCTACACCTACAGCATTGTTGCCGAGAATGTCGCCTCCTCCAACGACCCCAACCCAGACACCGCCCTGCAGTCCATCTTCAGCGCCTGGATGAACAGCCCCGGCCACCGGGCAAACATCATGAATGCGCAGGTGCAGCACCTGGGCGTGGGGCGTGCCTCAAACGCGGGTGGCTCGCTCTCGTACTACACTCAGGTGGGCGGGGTTACAGTAGTGTAAAGGCCAGTAGTGTAAAGGCTGCTGCCTCTGAGGGGCAAACGCCACACAGCACAGGGGGCAGGCGGTTTGGGTGGTGGTGCAGCAGCTGGAGTGCTTGAAGCGTCCCTCAGATGCCGACAGTGGGTGTTATCCCACGCGGGCGGGCTTGGAGGCGTGCCCTGCCAGGGAGGTGCTGCTGCTAAGACCTGAGGCGCGGGCGACCCGTCGGACGGGGGGCTGCGTTTGCAGGGCGGTGCCGCAGCATGCCGCACAGCCTCACGTTGTATTGCTGCTGTGCAGCGGCAGCACGGTGCCTGGCCCACAAGTGCTGCAGCAAGGCCCTGGCCTGCACATGTGGCAGGACTCCTGCATGATGCTCTGGCACTGTGATGCTGACACCAGGCTGCCTTCCCCTGCTGCTGCTGCTGCTACTCTGCCTATAGGTATTTGGAGCCTCCACCGCCGAGGGCTGTTCTTGAGCTTCAAAACCAGAGTGGAGCTACTACAGCTTGGCATTCACGGGCAGTGCCCAGCGCGTGGGCGCATGAGGCCACATGAGGGGCTTGGGCACATCGATGCAAGCGGCCTGGGCCTCGAACGTATGGACGAGCAGTCCAGTCCTAAAGCATGCCAACGGTATCCCACCAGCGGGGCATCTGGTAGCTGCCCGTGGGCCATCATGGCAGCCATGGCGCCTTCCCATGTGTGCATGTATGTACTGTACGTGTACCTGCAAAGCACTGATACCATTGTCCTGCACCTTACTCACGGCGCCCGTTCTCACATTTAGTTCAATTTGGGAGTTCCAGCGCGATCGACCCTTACCCACCCTCACTGCATGGTCCTTCTCTCTCACCTCCCTCCCTGCCGTGATGCACTGCAGCTGGCAGCGTCCTGCAACCGTACAGCCCTGCCTCCCCCTCGCTCTCAGTGCCGGTGTCTGGTGCTGTGTACCGCCACTTTCCTCCCCGGTCCCGCTTCAGCGTTTGCTTTCCAGCGGCTCACCGCAGCTCGACCCATTCGACTGCATGAGTGTAACAATTAATATATATTACAAAACTCTCACTCCCAAAGAAGTCTCCCGTGCCCCAGGTATGCCCACAGGCCATGCACACAGCTGTCAAGGGCAGGCAGCAGCTGTCGCACTGCCAACCCCTCGCCTGCCGCCTGCATCTGCTTCCTGCACCAACCCCAGATGCTCTACTTGACGCAGCGTGTGCACTTTAACAACAGCACGCGGCGTTTGTAATGGCAGGCGGTCGGTGTGTGCCAGTGTAGGGAATGGAAGAAGCGCCTGCGCATGCTCTGCCGCTGGGCCGCCGCAGCTAGCGGAGGCAGCAGCCAGCCCCGCTGTGTGTGCAGCCTGAGCTTCGCGAGTGGTACTGCAGCCTGAGCCGCGTGAGCTCGAGTGGTACTGCACGCGTGGGCAGCCTGGGACCGAATAAACCCAGGCGAAGCAACAGCTTTGCGGGTAACTTGACCCCTCCCCATACGGCCTTAGGAACGCCAATGATGCAAGATCCACGGGGTGAGAAGCCTAACCCCTCCTGGATGAGGAGCCCAGCTCTTGCATCAGCGCCAGGGTAAGGGTGTAATTAGAGCGACCCTGAAGCCAGGTTGCGATGGGCCCATTGCAAGCCATAGAAACTGAGCAAAGGGACTCTGCTCAGTGGCGCAGACGCAGCTGGTGCAGCGCCCGAAGGGGCGGGATCACCTTAGACAAGGACTTGCGCACACAGACGCCTCCCCGGCGCGCCAGCGCAGGCCCGCCCGCTGCCAGCGACAGTGCCGGCGCTGTCGATTGTATTACACCAAAGGCCTATAGCTGCTGCTGATAAGCCATATGGGCGACCCTGAGTGTGGAGAGCTGCCTGACCTCACAGGGTGTTTGAACACGAAGTTCTCCATCCTGAGATCCAGGGAGGCGGGCGGGCACGGGCGCACCGGCACGCCCTCGGGGAGATTGCATGCCAGACGCCCCTGCGCTCACAACCAGGCGCAGCATGCGCCCCGTCGCTCGTCGATTTGCATTGAAGTGGGCAGAACGTACGTTTATGGGGCAGAGCAGGTCGCTAGTCTTCTGGATGCACCCGAGGACGGTGAGTTGCTGAGCTGGACAGGTCCTGTTAAGACAGTTTGCTCCAAGCGTGCATTCAGACTTCTTCTGGCTGGCCAAAGCCTCCTCCAGCCTCATTGCGAGGGATACGCAGGGACAACCGAAGCAGGTAGGTGCCCTCAGGCGGTGCCTGGTGGGAGAAGATCCAAGGTCTTGAAATGAGAGGCCAGAAACCAATCGTATCCTGGTCGCAGCTGTGGCCCTGCGGGGGCTTTTCACAGACTCCCTGAAGCCTTACTTGGGGGCTGCCATGCCGGAGAGGGGTTGCCTGTCTCTAGAACCCACCACGGGGCACCTTCAGTACCACCCTCTCAGCCAGTGATTTTGTTCTTCCTTGGGTTGACACTTTCGGCATTTCCGATTCTACCTTGGGCACCGTCAACTGGCCACCAGTTGCAGATCCACGACCGTGATGGTGCTGGCGCCAAGAGCGGCGCCCCCGGGCGGTGCTGCGGCCCGCCCGGCGGCTGCCCTGCAGGCCTTTTTCCTCACCTTGCTCTTCCTGCACGCCGTTGCACAGCCAGCGCCCCCCAGACCCGGGAATGAGCACGCAGCCCCCTCCTGGGAGGACTGGTCGCACCGTGCTGTGTACCAGGTGCTCACCGACCGCTTTGCTGGCCCTGAGCCCGGTACCGCCTGCCCGCAGCTCGGCTACTACTGCGGCGGCAGCTGGCGGGGCATCTTGGAGAGGCTGGACTACATCCAGGTGGGTGCTGGGTGCGGGTGTCGGCATGCACCAGGCTTCCCACCAGTATTCGGACAGCTTGACATGATAGGAGTGTGGTGTTGCCCGCTTGCTCACCCGCCACACACCCACCGGCTACCTTCGTGAATGGGGCGGTGCTGTCCACTCTTGCGTGCCGTGCGATGCAGGGGCTCAATCTGAACGCTGTGTGGAGCTCGCCAATCACATCCAACTCGTATGGAGGCTACCATGGGTGAGCAAGGGCTGGGGGCACCCACTGTGGAAGGTTGGGTCAAGTCGAGGGGTGAGCCGCTGCTTCCGCTGCTGCTGCGCGCGTGCTGGGGCCATCCCCCGATCGATCGGCTCGCCACGCCGCCCGTCTCAATGCTTGTGATCATCCCTAGTGTCGGGTTTCCAAGGCATTCCGCTAGCCGCCTCGCAATGTCGCGCGGTCGCCGGCTGTCGGGCTCGCGGAGCTCGCGGGCCAAGGTAGAAACTGGCTGACTAGATTCAGTAGGCCTCAACGTCATCGATTGGGCTGCGAGGCCGCCAGCCAAGGGCGCCCTCCGCCTCCTCCCTCCCCGCCGCTGCCGCCGTCAGGTGCCGCTCGCCTGATGGCACGCCCCGACTGAACCCACCTCTTGCCCTCTGTGTTTCCCAACGTGCACAGGTACTGGCCGACCGACTTTTACACCGCCAACCCTTACTTCGGCACGGCAGAAGACCTGACGCAAGTGCTCCAAGGGCTTGCCAAACAAGGTGTGCCAGGGCAGCTGTTGCGCAGGCGGCGCGGGGCTGGCTGCACCCACAAACCGCTCCCATGCCGGCAGAGGGTGGCACCACCAGTGCCAACCTAAATTCACAGCCTGCAGACAGGCGCGCGTGCCTAACCCGCCATCAGCCCTCGAGCTGCTCAGGGCGGCACCAGCTTGTCTTCCTGTGCAGCCCTGACTGCCGGGACGCTGCCCCGCACCTGCAGCGGCCGCCGGTGCCGCCCTACCCTTCCGCGCCCGCTGCTGTATCCTGTCACGCTGCTGCATCCTCTCTTACACCCCTTCAACCAGCGTCGTGCCCTCCCCTCTCACTGATGCTTCAGGCATGTTCAACATCCTGGACGTTGTGTTAAACCACGTGGGGTACGGCTCAGACATCCACCAGCCGGCCTACAACCCCTTTGCCTCCCCCGAGTACTTCAACGGCTGCACAGGTGCGTGGCTTGCAGTCGCGGTGGTTGACCTGTTGTTGCGTAGCCGCTTTCACAGCATACGTGCGTGTGTGCGCCAGGCAGCGCATGCGCGCCCCCTGGCCCACGCCCCAGTGCACCACAGCACCCACCTACACCCTGCCCCTGCACCCCCCTGCCAGGCTGTGGCGAGCACTGTGAGCTCCCCGAGCTCAACGCCACGCTGCAGCAGCTGTGGGACTGCCGGCTGAGCGGGCTGCCCGACCTGAACCAGAGCCACCCATTCGTGCGGGAGCAGCTGCTGGCGTGGACGCGCTGGGTGGCAGAGCAGCACAGGTAGGCCCCCACATGCAGCAGCACCACAGGGCAGGGAGGCGGATGGTGGCATAGCAGAGCGCAGAGCGGTGGCACCAGTGCGCGCCAACCACCGGCTTTGGCACCGCTAGTTGCCTCAAACTTGATCCCACCCTGGGGCCCTCCCTGCCGCGCAGCCTGCACCTGCTGCGCATGGATGCGGCGGGGCACATCCGCCCACATTTCTGGCCCTGGTTTGTCAACCAGACCGACCTGCCGGTGTGGCTGGAGGTGTTTGGCGAGGTGGAGCTGGCGGCAGAGTACGAAAAAGGTGGGGTGGGACATGGGGTGCTGCCCGGCTGAGCTCACCCGCGCTCCGTGCCCCTGCAATTTTCCGTGAGATGCTAGCTGCCGGGAGTCCCACCCCTGCTAGCAGCTGCCCCATCTCCTGCCCTGCTGCCCGCCTGCTTGTGCTGCAGTGCGCGACAACGTGCCGTGGAGCTACGTCTCAGTGCCGCTATATGGGGCCACCGTCGACTGCTTTGCCGCACGCGCCCAGGAGGATGGGGAGCCCGCAGTCCCCCAGTGCAATCTTGTGAGTAGCGCATGTCTGGTGTGTCATGCCGGCAGCTGCCCTGCCAACTGTGCGATTGAGTTCCAGCCAGCTGTGGGTAGCACAACCCTCCCCCCATCTCATCGTGTGCAGCTGAGCACCAGTCGGCAGAAGCTGCGGGAGATGGGTGCTGACACACGGCGCATGGGCACCTTCTGCGAGAGCCACGACACAGACAGGTTCCTTTGGCGCAGGTGGGCTTTTGCCGAGGGAGGGGAGGAGGCACAAGAGGTGGGGACGTGGGCAGTACTCATGGCAGAGCAGACCGATCACGCGCAGGAGGCCCAGTGCTTGGTTACCTCAAGACGTGTGCCTGCCTCCCCTGCCTTGCAAGCGACTCCCCTGCAGGGACAACCTGCCGGCCTACCGCAACGCGCTGGCGCACACGCTTCTGTCTGAGGCCATCCCCATCATGTGAGGCCCCTGCGCTGCCCTGCCCCATGATGCCGCCTGTGCTGCGTCGCCCTGCCCTGCCCTGCTCTGGTGTTCTTTGCTGCTTCTCCCTGCCCTGCCCTGCTCTGCTGTTCTTTGCTGCGTCGCCCTGCCCTGCCCTGCTCTGCTGTTCTTTGCTGCTTCTCCCTGCCCTGCCCTGCTGCATGGCTTGGTTTGGTTTTGATCGGCTGCTCCCCCCTAACTGTCTGGCAGCAGGGTGCGTAGCTTGCTGCTTCCGATGTTGCTGCCAGCCCCTGCCCTCCTTGCTGCCTCTGTCATGCAGCTACTACGGCGCGGAGCAGGGCATGAGCGGCTGGCTGGAGGGCAGCGGCAACCGCGGCCCGCTGTGGGAGCACGGCTACGGCGTGGGCCACCCGCTCTACACCTTCATCCGCACACTGGCCTGGTACCGCTGGTGGATGGACCTGGGCGCCGAGCCATTTGCCGGTGAGGATGGCAGTACAGCATGCACCACGGGCAGGAGGGCGTTGGGTGCTGCCCTAGGCGTGCACCACGGGCGGGCGTGAGGTGGCGGGTCGCACAGCAGGGCCTGCATGAACTTGCCTGCTGGCCTGCCCGCATGCCGGCCAGCCTCGCATGCGCACACATCTGTCTACTCGCCAGCCTGCTTCCTTTGCGTGTTTGTGCTGGCCCGCCCTGCAAGCTTCTCCAATGCCACCTCTGCGTGCCTGGCACGTGCCCCCTGCTTCTCAGATGACGTTTGCCCGCTCACGGCTCCAACTACCTACCTGCCGGACACTGTTGCCTTATTGGCGCCCACCGCCAGAGAGCCTTCCGCCATGCAAGCTCCTGCTCACTGTTCAGCTTGGCAAGCCTGGCTCCTTCCCCTGCAGAGCACCCGCTTGCTCTTGAAACACTTGCCCCGCCCCTCTCCCTGCTGCAGAGCATTTTGTCGACTCTCGCACCTATGTGTTCAGCCGTGGCTCCAAGATGCTGGTCGTGCTCACCGCCGGCAACTACTCCCAGGACGACCCCCGCCCCTCCGCCTACACCCTGTCAGGCCTGCAGCAGTTTGCGGGCAGCGAGCTGTGCGACGCGCTGCACACCGGGGTGAGCTGGAGAGCGGGCATGGTGCAGGCCTGCCTGCCTCCTGGCTTGCCTGCCCCTCCCACCCGCCTGCGCCCGGCCCTGCCCGCCCGCCTGCGCCCGGCCCTGCCCGCCCGCCTGCCCACCCGCCTCTGCCCACCCGCCTGCCCGCCTACCCGCCTGCCTGCCTGCCTGCCTGCCCGCTCACCCGCCTGCCCGCCTGCCTGCCTGCCTGCCTGCTCCTGAGACCCCGCAAATCTCACTGGCCCTCTCTCTGACCACACTCTCCTTATAATGGCTCTGCAGTACTGCGTCAGTGTGGGCCCCAACGGCTCTGCGGCTGTGGAGCCCGCACCCACTGATGAGCCCCTGGTGCTGGTGCCCCGCAAGTGGGTGCGCCTCCCCGACTTCTTCGTCCCCGTGCCTGCCCGCCCGGTGAGTGACCCTGCAGCGCACCCTGACGCCCGTGCCTGCCTGCCCGTCGTGTGCCCGCCTGCCCGCCCACCCGCCCGGATGCCCCCGAAACGCCTGCCTGTCCTCTACCGTGCGCGCTCTCTGCTCACGACACCTCCTTGGCCCCCCGTGCTGCAGGTGCTGTGGCAGCAGGGCCTGGAGGTCACTTGCGTCACTATCACCGTGGCCGTGCTGCTGTGGTTGGCAGGTGCGTATGCGCTGCACTGCTGGAAGGCAAGGCGCTGCAGGCCAGGGGCAGATCTGGCAGCAGCCTGGAGCTTGCTGGCGTCCCGCCTGTGCCGCTGGCGCCGCCCCCTGCCAGCGCCACCAAACCTTGTTGTTCGTAGCTCCAGGCACGCTCAAAAAAGCGACCCTAGCATTGCCAGCTGCAGCAGCAGCAACATGCCGTGCAGCGTGCAGAGCGGCAGCACGCTGGGTGACACTGGTGTGAACCGCAGCAACAGCCGGAGCTGGCATTTCAGCTCCGCCTTTAGCAAGTTAGGCAGCGGCCTGCTCCCTGGCAAGGGTGCTGCCTCACTTGAGGGCTACCCCCCTGAAGAGTCGGCAAGCAGCATTGCATTAGCTGGCATGTGTCGCCCGAACTCAGCTTCGTCCGATAGCGGCCGGGGCAAGGCCGCACTGTCAATTGTTGACAGCCACTGCTCAATAGACGTGCCTCCAACCATTGGGCCGCCCGACCTCCGCCTCTCCCTGACTGGCCTCGCTCTGGGTGAGTTCGCGCCTGCCTGCAGCAGCGACTGCTTGCGTGCAGCAGTGACTGCTTGCAGCATTGGCCACCTCCTGCCTCTGCACCTGTGCTGTCCCCCCTAAGTGCGCCACTCTTCTCTCCTCCTCATGCTGCTCTGTTTCATCGCTCCCGTCCGCTGCTACCCGCCACCATCTTTCACGCTCTCTCCCCCTCGCTCAACTGCTGCACTGCAGAGGAGTTTGAGTCTGGCCAGCTGGGGAGCATGCCATCAGAGGAGGCACCCTCCACCTCCGGCATGGTCCGCCAGCGCTCGGAGCGGCTCATGGAGTACCTCGGATCGCTCAAGAGCCGCAGGCCCAGCACCTGCCTGCTGCACGCCCTGGTCGACTGCCTGAAGGTGGGTGGGGTAGTGCCTGCAGCGCCTGGCAGGGAGTGGCATGCCTGAGTGTCTAGCTGGCAGCTGGCACTGGTGAGGCTCTGCAAGACTAACCTTCCAGGCTGGCCACTCCTGTGACCGCTGCTGCTGCTGCTGCCAATGCTGCCTCCTCTGGCGCTGTGTGATCACTGCTTCCGTTGCTGCTGCTGACATTCCGCTCGCTCGCCCTTTTCTTGACCCCTGCTGCTGCAGGCCGACCCCGGCATGGTGATGCATGCCTGCCTGGAGTACAGCGTGCCACACCTGGCCGGTCTTGCAGGCCAGCTCATGTTTGGTGGGCTGGGCAAGGTGAGGGGCGGCCGCCGGGTGCGGGTGTAAGCTTGCAGAGCCGCTGGCCAAGCAGGCTGGTAACACAGCTGTGTAGACTGCACGGCACTGCTGGCTGGCTGGCTGGCTGGCTGCTATCCACACTGCACAACTCACCATGCTCTGCCCTGCCCTGCTCTGCCCCGCCCTGCAGGTGGTGGAGATGTTCATCGCCCACGCCGCCCGTCCCGCCATGGTGTGCGCCCCCATGTACCGCCCCTTCTACGGCGACGACGGCCGCCTGCGCCACTTTGCCAGCACAGCGCCCATCATGACAGTGCCCGCCATCGTGAGCACTGCTGCCACGCCCTGCTGCCACGCGCCACCTGCTGCTGCTATGCGCTGCTGAGTAGCACTGCACTGCCTGGCGCTCCTGCCATGTTCTGCCTGCAATGTGCCTCCTGCCTGATGCAACCCCGCAGGCTTCTTTCCTTGTCTGGCTGCAGAGTCTTTGTGCAACCTGCTCTTGTTAATGTGCTGCTGCCGGTGGCCGGCAGGGCTTCCCCAAGCAAGACCAGCCCCTCTGCTCACCCTCTCAACCTCACCCCGCCCCCTCCCCTCCCGCCAGGTGGCGGGGAACAAGCACCTTGTGCACGTCTACATCACCTGCAGTGCCGGCAGCAACAGCAGCGACGGCACCGAAGGCACGGATGGCAGCCCCCCCATTTTCTTCCTGCTGCTGGCTGCCGACGCCTTCCGCCGACGCACGCGCAGCACCATCTACCAGCACGCAAGGTGAGGCGCAAGGCGGGCGGCAGGACGGCAGGCGGGCGCGTCACAGAGACGTACTGCGCCTGGCTGCCGCTCTGGGCAGCAACACGGCTGCTGCGCCGGGCAGCTGGGGCGGCAGCGAGGGCAGCATGGCTGCCGCGGTGGCGGCAAGAGGTGCAGATGTGGCGGGCGCGCCAACTGCTGCCAGCGCCACGGCCCAGCTGATGGCGGCGGGGGATCCAACGGGCAGTGTGGGGCAGGCTGCATACCCCTCATGCTGCGCTCCTTCACGGTGCAGGCTCTTGATGCCGCAACCCTGTGTGCGTGCACCCTCTGCCCCCTGCTCCGCCCCCTGCAGCGAGGAGGAGGAGCTCGCCTTCTTCTCCATCTTCAACCAAGCGGTGGCCCACGTGGTGGAGTCCCTGCGGGTGGCTTCCCTGCAGCTGCACGACTACCATGCGGCTCTCAGCCTCATGTACCTGCCGCCCCGCACACACCTGCGGGCCATGCTGGTGGCACACAACGCAGACTACTGTGGCACCTGGCACCTGGGCACCAAGGTGGGTGGGTGGGTGGGGGAGTGGGTTTGAAGGGGTGAGTAAGCGAGGGAGTCTGTAGGTGGGCGGCAGAGTGGGGTGGAGGCATGGGGAGAGGGCAACCTGTGATGCCTTGCAAGCTGCTTGCAGCCTGGCTGCCTCATCGTCTGTGCTGCTCTTCCCAGTCCATGCACTCCAGGGAGGGAAAAAGGGGTTTGGATGTGAAGCGCCCACCGCTGCCTGCCTTGCTGGCCATTCTGGGGGGCGTATCCTGGCTCCGCCTCCAATCCACGCACCCGGTGCCATCCCCACTCGCTGCAGGAGCGCGAGGCCTGGGTCTACTCCATGCTCAACATACCCCTCACCAGCCACACACGCAGGTAGGGCCCAGCCTGCCGCTTGGGTTGTGCCTGCCAAGTGCATCGCCACACCTCGCTTGCCTGCCCTTGACCGCCCACCCGGCGGTCGGCTGGTCCACCATCCAGCTCCATTCATTGCTGCACCTGGCGAGTTGTGTGCACGAGCCTCCCGGCTGGTTCGGCTCCAAGTCGACTTTTCGGGCCGTGCCCCTTCGTCTCCCTCGGCCCCCACTTACCCCCACCCCTGAGATGCGCTGCAACCCTGCTCACCCCACTCTGCACGACCCTGCCCTTTCACCCCCCGCCACCCCCCACCCCTGCAGCCTGTGCGAGCACGGCGGGCGCTTCAACATGCTCCGCCCGCTGCTGGAGCACATGCGGCAGTGGCAGCAGGGGCTGGGCGTGGTGGCTGTCAGCCCGCGCTACGCCACCAGGCGAGTCTCGAGAGGGGGGACATCAGGGAGAATGTGTTGAAGCTCCCAAGCCGCTGCTGGGACCTTAGCGTTTGCGGGCACACGCCGCTGCTTTGCATGTACTTCGCTGTCGCGCTCATGCAGCCAGCACACGTCCAAGCCTTCTGCCGCTTGCCTAGACACATCCGCCTTTCGCCTCCCCCTGCCTTGCCCTCTTGTGCGCAGGTGTTGGGACAAATTCTCGGCCATGTGGGGACTGCCACGGGGCGCTGTGTGCGGCATCCTGAATGGCATGGATGCCGAGGCGCGCCCCGCTGAGGTGGCAGGCGCCCTGGCTGACACCGACGCCTTCTTTGCACGCAAGGCAGCCGCCAAGATGGGGCTGCAGGAGGCCAGGGGGCTGCAGGTGGGCACCGAGTGGCAGCGGCAGCCAGTCGGCTGGGGCTGAGCTGGTGCACAGCTGGCAGAATCCAAACTTATGCCAGGCAGACAACAGAAAGGCCCCCCTGACACTTGAGCCGGCCATACTCTCACCACCACGCTTTCTACCCCCGCCCACCCTCTGCCTCAGGTGGGCGAGCACCACCGCCTGCTGGTGTTCCTGGGGCGCATCACGCACCAGAAGGGGTGCGACCTCATCGCCCTGGCCGCCAGGGACATACTCAAGGGCAGCAACGCAGCGCAGGTGGGTGCGGGTGGGGTTGGGACAGTGCCAGGACGGCACACCAGGCGGCTTCACTGCCGCCGCTGCTGCTGCTGCTGCTGCTGGAGGCAGGTGTGGGGCAGCTGTGCAGTCTGCTGTGCTACCTACTACGCTGCTCTGACTGTGCCTCCCCCCGCCTGCCTCCGCCGCAGATCGTCATGGTGGGCCCGGTGGGTGACGAGTACGGCGAGCAGTCCAGGGTGCTGCTGGACAAGGGTGGGTGACGGATGGGTGGGGTGGGTCAGGCTGGGTGGGGTGGGTGTGTGGGGCAACGAGCGGGTTGCACGGCACCTGCCTGTGTGTATGCTGTGACCTGGGTGGGGGTGGGCCTGCGGCGCAGGCAACATGGTGCGCAGCCCCTGCCTGTGTCAGCTCTGCGGCCTGGGCGAGTGGAGGTTGGGGCACTCCTCCCTGCCTGGCGGCGCTGCCAGCTTGCTGTTGGTTGTGCTGCGAGGCAGGGCAAGTGGGGAAGCTGGAACACGTGCTGGGAGCCTGCACTGCCCGGGCATCTCGCTGCCTCTGCTATGACGCTGCCAGTTTGCTTCCCTGTCTTGCACCCGCAGTGGCTGCCGACTTCCCCGGGCGTGTGTGGAATGGCGCGGGGCAGTACATTGCCGGCGGCGCCAAGGAGCAGCTGTGCCTGGCGGCCGGTGAGGCCTGCCTGGGCTCTCACCTGTGTGCCTATGCGCCTGCGCATGCCACTCTGCGCCGCTGAAGGCTGGCAAACTTGCCAGCGGCACTCGTCCCAAGTCAGTGTGTGCGACGACGGCCTCCCATCCCGCCTGTCGTCCTGCCTGCCGCGCCCTGCAGACTTCTTCCTGTGCCCCTCCCGCTTTGAGCCCTGCGGCCTGGCAGACATCGAGTTTGGCTGGCTGGGGGCGGTGCAGATTGGACACAACACGGGTGGGACGGGGGGGAGGGAGGGGGAAGCGCGGTAATGTCAGGGGAAGTTGGGGATGGGAAGGTGGTGGGGGAGGGGAGGGTGAGAGCTGTGCGCATTGTGCTGTACATACTGCTGTCTTCTGTATCTCACCCTGCCCGGCCTGCATAGACATGTGCCCTGCCCCGCCATCCTCTCTTGAACCTCTGCCCCCTGCACCCACCCGTTCGCCGTGCCTTTTCATGGCAGGCGGTCTGGGCAAGATGCCCGGGTTCTACTACGAGGCTGAGCTGGACTGCAGGGAGGACCAGGCGCTCAGGTAAGTGGGTGCGGGCAGGGGCAACAGCACGCGACTGGTAGCAGACCTTGGGTGTGGTCAGGGCAGCAGCATGCGAGCGCTACCAGACCATTCCGCCCCGTTGCTGCTACGCTCAGCTTGCTGCGGTACCGCCCGCCCAACTTTCAGCGTGGACAATGTCACAACAGCGCTGCGCGTACTGCTGCCTCTGCTGCCGCTGCCTTGCGCTGCCGTAGGAAACACTGCTGCGCACAGGGCTGACTCTTTGAGTCACACTCTGCTCTTGCAGGCTGTCGGATGCGGCGCTCAAGGCACTGGCAGCTCCCAACTCGCTGGTCAGGTGCGGGCAGGCAGGGGCAGGCAGTGATGGAGGGGGGCAGCTTCTGACCGGCTGCCAAGCAGTGTGCGCGGCCCGCTGTTGCCGCCGTCCTGCCCCTTGTACTCCGGCATCAGTGCCCCCGCCCTGGGACACCACCGGATAGTGTAGAGGTAACCGATGCGAAGCTATCTGCCAGGAGACCGGGGTTCAAGTCGTGCTGATGACTTGACTCAAGTGGTACGGTTATGCCGGAAGGATAATGCTACATCATCGTAGCTGGGCCCTCCTAAGGATTGACGTGTTACGTCATACCCTGTATGATAGTCTTCGGACTTGATAGGAGGGGGCAACCAACGGAAGCCTACCGATAGGAGGCCTTTACCATGTCCCAGTTTCGTCAACCCACGCCTAAGGGAGTACATTTCCTTTTTCCTTTTCCTCCGGCATCAGTGGTCTGGCATGCTGCGAGCATACTTACCAGCCACCGATGCCGCCGCCTTGAGGAACCCCGCAACCCCTCACATGCCCCCTATAACCTGTCCGCAGGCGCCTGGCAGAGCAGGCGCTGCAGACCCAGTTCCCGCCAGCCCGCATGGTTCAACTTTATGAGCGCCACTGGGGGCGCCTGCTCAGCATCTCCAGCAAGCCCAACCCGGAGGACACCAGCCACATGGCACCCGCTGAGGCGCGCTTCTACAGCGATGTGGTGAGCAGGAGGAGGTGTGGTTGCAGGGAGGTATCCTTGCCTTTGCACTGCAAGGAAGGAAAGGTTCAGTCTTTCGTGGCTGGAAGGCTGATGCCTGCATGCAAGGTCTATTGCATGATTATAAAATGTTCGCACTGCAGGGGAATGCTGCCGGTGGTGCCCCCTTCCCCCTCTCCCGCAGTGGCTGGAGGACAACGCACCGTACAGCCCGGCGGAGGCTCAGGAGCGGCAGGCGCAGCGTGCAAAGCGCGAAGCGCGCACCTGGGCCCGCAACCTGCTGCTCATCCTCATGCAGGTTGGTGCAAGCCAAATGCAGCAGTTGGGCGGGACGTGCGTGATGGAGGGATGAGTGGGTTCACAACATCGATCTGGACGTGCGACCCCAGGCTGACAGGGTGGAATGTCGACCAGCGCATACATGTCACCCAGCGTGCCGCCCCCTGGCGTCCTCCCCGTTTCACGACTGCGCTGCTGCAGGGCGCGGTGATGCAGCTTCCCTCGGTGCTGAGCCTGCTGTGGTACAGCGACTGCCTCAAGGCGGGCAGCATCCAGTTCCAGCAGTCAACCACCTTTGCCTCCATCGCCACCTCGCCCACCGCCATTTACTTCTACGCGTATTCGGGTGGGTGGTTGGTCAGGGGTTGCGACGACAAGCGTTCCACTGTCGGTCTGCCATGCAGGGGTTGTGGTCGCCCACCGCTCCCCAGCCTGGGCTGAGGTTGTTTCGTCACCCGCTGCCACCTGCCCCACCTGCAGGCAGCGCTCTGGTCTTTCAGGCGCTGGGCGTGCTACTCTCCCCGCTGCGCTACACCCAGCTGGCCGCCTGCTTGAACGTCACGGCGGTGCTGCTGGTGCTGTGGGCGCTGTGGGTGCCGCAGGTGGGTACCGCAGGTATGGGTACCGCATGTGTGGGTGCCGCAGATGGGTGCCGCATGTGTGGGTACCGCAGGTGGGTACCATGCAGGTGGGCTGTCAGGGCGTGGAGGGTTGAGGCTGCTGGTTGCCAAGTGCTGTGCATCGCTCGCACGCCAGCTGCGCTCTTCCTTGGCTGAAATGCTCGCACGAGGCAAACGCAGTCGCCCTAACTCCCCCCCATCACAGGGGGACCTGCTGTCTGGCCTCTGCCGCAGCACCTTGCCAACGCCGCTGCCCCTGCCCGTGCCGTGCACGTCATATTTCCACTGACCGTGCTGTGCATGCAGGCCGCGCGGTACCTTTACCTCATCAACGCCTCCTTTGCCGCCACCTGGGGCCCCATGGCCTCCTTCATCTTCCTGGACAGTGAGCCCCCTGCTGTGCCTGCCTTGCATGGCATGCATGATCAGCATGCTGTGCATGCCGTGGACGCTTCCAACTCCCCGAGCCATGTTGGCCCCTAAATGGGGTTCCTGCTGCTATGCATGACGCGCATGTCATGGCTGTTCTCATGTTCCTCGATTGTCAGCCCTCTTCTCCAGATTTGCCCAAGTGGCAGTGCAGGCTCATTTGTGCCTGCCAGCCTGCCTGCTAGCTTGCCTGCTCGGGCAACTGCCTGCCAGCAGGCCTGCCCTCTGCCTGCCTTCGTCTTGCCTGCCCACCTGCCCACTGCATTGCGCAGTCAGTTCTGGTTGCCTACCCCTCAGCCGCGCTCGATGCATGATGTCCTCAACAGTGACTGCCCGTGGTGCTGACTAGTGTGCTGCCTGCCCGCTGCCCTGCCCGCAGTGCCGCGCGCCTCGGTGTCGCAGCATGGCCCCGCGGTGATGGGGTACGCAGACTCCCTGCAGGTGGGCACATGCTGGCCTGCTTCCTGTTGTGGGCGTCAGCCTACCTGTGTGCCGGGGGGGACTGCTGGGTCTCCATTCTTCCTGCTGGCTCTCCTTGCTTCACAGCAGATGGCTGTTCGCCCCCCCGCGTGCTCTCCCCACTCCGACTGCAGCGCGCCATGAGCGTGGTGGCTGTGTGGGCGGTGGTGCGCAGCCAGGGCAGCGCCGACATCTCGGGCCTGCGCGGCGCCGGCATTGTGAGTGCCTGCTGCTGCTCCTGGTGCCTGCGGCTGCTGCTGCTCCTGCTGCTGCTGCCGCTGCTGCGCTCCTGCCACTGCTGCCGCTGCTGCTGCCACTGCTGCAGCTTCGTTGGTTGGGCATGCACACATCGTGCATGTGTGCAGATTCTGCCATGCAGATGTCGCGGTCTCGTGCATGTAACGATGCTCATTGCTCATGCCCCGACCCGCCTGCCCTCTCTCACCTCCCACCTCCCTTCCCCCCCCGGCAGGCCCTGCTGGTGGTGGCCATCTGGTTTGCCCTCTGGCTGCTGCGCCCCCACGCCCTCTCCCCCCACTTTGCGCACTGCCGCCTGCGCCTGCGCGGCGCGCTGCCCCTGCTGGTCCGCGCCCGCCGCGCGTGGGCAGCCGCCACCGCCGTCACCACCCTGGACTCCTTTGCCGGCGGCTTCCTGCTCTCGGTCGTCTACAGGCTGTGGTTCAGCCAGGACACGCAG
This sequence comes from Micractinium sp. NFX-FRZ, assembly GCA_029339195.1. NCBI lineage: Eukaryota > Viridiplantae > Chlorophyta > Trebouxiophyceae > Chlorellales > Chlorellaceae > Micractinium > Micractinium sp. NFX-FRZ. The sequence continues at coordinate 19,567 of JAPTJF010000490.1, read as the reverse complement.
TGGTACATGCTGGCCTACGCCCTCACCAGCCTGGCGGCCAGCGCAGTGCTGGGGGTGCTGCTCACCACCCGCCTGGGCCGCCGCCTGGGCCTGCGCCTCATGTATGCCCTGGCGGCGCTGCCTGGGGTGGTGCTGCTGCAGGTGGGGCGGGTGGGGGGAGAGTTTGCGAGGGGTGGGTGGAGACGCTGGAAGGCAACTTGCAGGCAGTCAGTGTGCCTCAAGTTTGCTATGCCTCGCCGGCACTACATGGCAGCCCCCGTTCAAGCTGTCTGCTTCTCAAGCAGAGCACACCCCACCCGCCGCCCGCTGTGCAGGCCGTCCTGGTCATGTACGCCGGCACGGCTGGCCTGTATGTTGCTGCCACGGTGGTGGGAGCGCTGCACGTCAGGTGGGGAGCAAGGGGCCAGCTGGTGCCACACCTGGGGTGTTTGGCAGAGCAGCAACGGCAACTCGCACTGCCGGCCTGTCGCCACCTTACCACCAGGCTGTTTGCTGACCACTTCACTTGCATCTCCTGTCCAGCCAAGTCGAGCTCCCGTGGCCTCATGCCACATCCCCCGGGCTCCCCCACCCCACGCGTGCCCTGCAGGACCAACATGGTGGGCCTGCTCACCCTGCACACGCTGCCCACGCGAGAGACCTTCACGCTCGTCAAGACACTGCAGGTGCGCCTGCTGGCCACGGGGCTGTGGGGACTGCTATGCTAGGATGAACATGGCAGATGCATGCCAGCAGTCACTGAAAAGCTGGGTCTCTCAGAGCCCTATGCCTGTCCCAAGTTACATTGGCACGCTAAATTAGCAGGTTCGCCCTGCCCTCCTTACGCCCCCCTGCCCTGCCATCCCCCTGCAGGTGGTGCTGGGCTCCCTCTCCATTGTGCTGGGTCTGGCTCTGGGTGGCAACAGCGGCGGCAATGGCACGGTGTGGGCGGTGACCGGCGCCTATGAGGCTGTGCGCCTGCTGCTGGCGGGCGCCCTGCAGGCGCTGCACAGTCGCGAGAACATCGCCAAGCCCTGACAGGCAACTCGCCCATTTATTTGAATGCCGGTGCCGCTGCGCGGGCAGCAGGACAAGCGAGCAGCATGCTCTGCATCTGATTGCTCATTAGTGATCAGGCCCAATGGCACCCCCCACAAATCAAATACGATAAGAGTTACTCGTCTGCCTGTAGACAAAGGGCCTCTGCGGCAGTCCATGCCTTGGATGGGAGGCCTTTGGCTGCAGCATTCTGCCCGATTGCTTGCACACGAGCTGCAGTCTGTACATGGGGCCCCCCCGCCCCCCTCCCCCCCCCTGTAAATGGTACTGTGCCTTTAAGCACATGTCAATCAGCGTTTCCGCATAATCTAGTATGTATTGGTCTGTCCGCATATTTCACAGTGCCATCCGGCCCTTTTGGAGTGTGAGCGGCTGGCGGACTGGGAGACGAGCAGGCACCATGTTGGCAGCCACCGCACGCAAAGCACACCACGTCCTCTGCACGCCAGCAATGCATTGCACCGCAGCAGGGTGTGGGCTCAGCAGAACAAGAGGAAGTGAACAGCGCCGCACCGTGAGCGTCATGCACGCAGCTTGCATGTGGGAAAGCTGCTCAGTCAGCGGCGGGCCAGCTGCGTCACGTAACGTGGTACTGTGCGCCTGGTCCTGGTGCTTGCCAGCGCGAGCTATATCCATACTTCAGGGGGCCGGCCCGTTGATCCCGAGGACATTCCGAAGCAACACACACTTGTAACAAGGCGCCGTCGCCTGCGCCGGGGTTGACTCAACGGTTGAAGGTGAAGGTTCGTCGTCTTGGAGTTTTCGATGACGGTTGATTGATGGCAGGATTGCGTAACAGAATCGATGTGTGATTGAGGGTGCACTATAAAGCAACTGGCGCCGTTGCCTCAGCGTGTGATGGAAGACCTGGCCCACAGGAGAAAGCCAGGCCCCACCGGCCTTGCTGGCAATTACTTAACTGGCAGCGACACAAGCTGAGCGCGCAGCGCTGCGCAAAGGTTCGGTACCGGTACCCTAGCTGTGTCAACAATCCACTCCTTGCTGCTTATTTCTCACATGTAAGTCATACCTTGAGGCTGGGGCACCTTTGACAGGCATGAGGGCCCTCCGCAGGGCACTGGAGTAGCCGGCGGCTCGGGGGAGGCGAGCAGGCACTGGCCCCGGCGCAAGAGGGGCAGGCGGGCACTGGCCTTCGGGTCATGCTGCCGGCTGTGTTGAGCTGTGTGGTTCGCAAAACACTTCATTGGAGGATGTATGCCCTGGCAGGAAGATGCTACAGTACAGGACATCGTATCAGCAGGACTGCTGAGTCGGACTGCAACATTTTGTGGCCGCCCCAGGTGGGGCATCGCTCTTCTTCAAACGTTTAACGTCACGCACCGACCGCACATCTCAATACAGAGGATCGAGATCGAACCACGCAGGTTTGAAGACGAGGTGCCACAACCGGTGGCACTACCAGAAACAGCTGCCTTTTCAGGGGTGCCGGGTCTGCACTGAGGGCTGACTCTGTCATTGAGGGTAGACTCGCCCTTGGTGGCTGCTGCACGTGGCACGCGGCCGCCTGAGCAGTACCACCCCCCTCTCGTTATGCCCTGGCGCTCACCCTACCCCCTGCACGGTTGAACTCCCTCGTTAACTCCATTGGCATCCAGAGGAAGACCCAGAGATGGGAGGGGCAGGGCCGGCGGCAAGGCCGGCGCTCACAGCCAGTACGGCGGCGGCAGCACGGCAGACCCTCCTCCTTCTCACCCTGCTTGTGCTGGGCGCCGCCTCATCTCCCATGTTTTCTGGGTCCCGTTCGTGGGACGAGTGGGGCCATCGCGCAGTGTATCAGTTGCTCACCGACCGGTTTGCAGGACCTGAGCCCGGTACCGCCTGCCCGCAGCTCAACAACTACTGCGGCGGCAGCTGGCGGGGCATCTTGGAGAGGCTGGACTACATCCAGGTGGGTGCTGGATGAGAAATAAAACGACCTCGGGTGTGCCTAAAGTTTGAGTTGGTTGTTGGGCTTCCTGCCGCTGGTGGGTGCCCTGCAACCCACGCGCAATCCGGCCCACTCACCCTGCGCTGACCCTGCAGGGGCTCAACCTCAACGCCGTGTGGACCTCACCCGTCACTGTCAACTCTTACGGACGCTACCACGGGTGAGCAAGGGCTGGGCGGAGGGCATCCTGCTGGGGTGTGGCCCCGCCGCCGCCGCTGCCGCTGCGCGTGCTGGGGCATCTGTCGTCTCACTCGCTCGCATGCCCGCTTCAATCGTTGATTCAACGCTTCGTTGATCTCAATGACGGGTGTTCCAAGGCGCTCCGCCAGCCGCCTGACCATGCCGTGTGCTCGACGGCTGTCGCGGGGCTCGCCAGCACAGGTCCGAAAGCCAGCTGCTTCAAGTAACCGCGGCTACTCGAGCGGATGGGCTACGGGACGCGCCACTAAGAGCTCTCGCCCTCCTTCCCCACCACCGCCGCTGCCCGCCGCCGGGTATCTGCGGCAGCACCGCCACCCTGATTTTGCCACATCCCCGCCCCCCTGTTCTCTGGCCCCGCAGGTATTGGCCGACCGATTTCTACACCACGAACCCTTACTTCGGAACCGCCGAAGAACTGAAGCAAGTTCTCAACGAGCTCTCGAAACAAGGTGGGGCTGGGGACCCAGCTGTTGACATCATGCTGGATCAGCGACGTCGGTGCATGGGCTGCATAGCCGCCTCAGTCCTAACAGGGGTCCGCGTAAGTCAGACCAGCCCTGAAACTACGCCCAGCTTCACATGCGTTGGCTGCCCCGTTGCCTATGGGCTGTGCAGGGCCCCCTCCAGCCTCTACCGCCTAGCGCTGCCCCTGCCCTGACTGCGCGCCGCTGTGCGCTGCTGCCGTCTACAAGACATCCCCCTCACGATGATGACGCCTGCCCCTCCAACTGATGCAGGGATGTTCAATGTCCTGGATGTTGTGTTCAACCACGTGGGGTACGGCTCCGACATCCACCAGCCGGCCTACAACCCCTTCGCCTCCCCTGATCACTTCAACGGCTGCACAGGTGCGTGGGTGAGTGCCTGCAGAGCGGGATTTGGGTGCGGCAGGTGCCACGTGAAGGCAGCCTCTTGGCTGGCAGCCGCCGTGGGTCTGAGCTTCCCTGGTGTGGCGCCACTTTGCACAGCATGCGTTGTTGCCACGAGCAGACACCCGAGCACCCAACACAGCACCCACCTACACCCTGCCCCCGCACGCCCTTGCAGGCTGCGACGAGCACTGCTCGATCCCGGAGGTCAATGCCACGCTGCAGCAGCGGTGGGACTGCCGGCTGAGCGGGCTGCCCGACCTGAATCAGAGTCACCCGTTTGTACGGGAGCAGGTGGCTTCGTGGGTGCGCTGGATGGCGGACCGGCACAGGTTGGTAGGCAGTACGCCAGTGCCTGCTGCTTGAGTCAGCGATGCACGCAGCAGCACCGCATGTGGGCTAGAGGGAGGAGGTCGCATGCTGGCCAGGGCGCCAAGGTAGGCTGGCAGCCGGCTGTTAGCGCGCGCCGCCAGTCGCCGCATGCCTTGGCCGAGATCCGGCCTCGAGCCTTGGCCGCGCCCCTCCCCTGCCGCACCGCAGCCTGCACCTGCTGCGCATGGATGCGGCGGGGCACATCCGCCCCGACTTCTGGCCCTGGTTTGTCAACCAAACAGACCTGCCGGTGTGGCTGGAGGTCTTTGGCGGTGTGGAGCTGGCGGCAGAGTACGAAAAAGGTGGGGCGGAGTCTGCGTGCTAGCTGAGTAACGAACGACAGATGCATCCTGTCCTGCAGTTGCCGTGACTCGCCAGCTGCCGCGTGTGATGCCCAGCCTGCATGCTGCTGCCCAGCCTCTTGGCATGCACGCGGGTGCATGCTGCTGCCCAGCCTCTTGGCGTGCATGCGGGTGCCGCTCACGGCATGACACTGCTTCCGCCCAGCCGCAGTGCGCGGCAGCGCGCCGTGGGGCTACATTTCCTTGCCGCTGTACGTTGCCACCGTCGGCTGCTTCTCGCCACGCTCTCTGGAAACCGGGCAGCCGTTGAAACCCGAGTGTCACAAGGTAGGGGGGCTGGCTTGGAGAATGCCTGCAGCAGCTGCTGCTGCCCCGCGTGCCTCGACCAAGTGCGCCTGCTGGATCAATTCAATAATGTGTGCATCTTGTGCAGCTGAGCACCGTTCGCCAGGCGCTGTGGGACATGGGTGCTGACACGCGGCGCATGGGCACCTTTTGCGAGAGCCACGACACTGACAGGTTCCTGACCCACAGGTGGGCTGGAGCAGACGAGGAGGCACAGGGGGCAGGGAGGTGGAGCCACTGCGGTGATGCTGACAGAGCGTGCGCAGTGCACCCGTTCACAGAGGGCCCCGTTGCACGGTGAAGCCCACGCGCCCGCCTGCTTCCCCTCCCTGCAGGGACAACCTGCCGGCCTACCGCAGCGCGCTGGCGCACACGCTGCTGTCGGAGGCCATCCCCGTCATGTGAGGGGGGCCCTGCGGTGCCCTGCCCTCCGCTGCTGCATTGGGTGGTGCTAACGGTGAAGAGCGGTGTGCTGCTCCTCCGTCCTTGCTCTGCCCTAACTTGCCCCGGCAGGGCCGCACCCTGCTCTGCTTTCCTGCCAGCCTGCCTGCTGCCTTCCCCTTCCAAGTGCTGCTGCCTGCCCTTTGCTGCATCTTCTGACTGCAGAGTGCGCTGGCTCACTTTTCCTGTCAGCTCCTGCCCTCCCCGTGCCATTGGCCTTGCTGTGCAGCTATTACGGCGCTGAACAGGGCATGTCTGGATGGCTGAACAACAACAACAACCGTGCCCCGCTGTGGGAGCACGGCTACAGCGTGGGCCACCCGCTCTACACCTTCATCCGCACGCTGGCCTGGTACCGCTGGTGGATGGACCTGGGCTCTGAGCCCTTCGCAGGTGCTATGGGTGAAGGGAAGGGCAGGGCTACGGGGGCGTGAGTCGGCGGGGCACACGGCAGCTTGCCTCCATGGTTGCGTGCAGGCCCTCCCACCGGCCTTCCCACTGTGCCTACTTGCGTGCTTGTGCACCCACTGGTCAGCTTACTGCCCAGGTGCTTGCGTGCCTGCTCACCTCCTACTGTGAAGCACGCATTTGCGAGTCTGCCTCCACATAGCCTCCCAACTGCCTGCCCGCGGGTGCTCATCCGCCCGCTCACGTCCCTTCCTGCTGCAGAGCACTTTGTTGACTCTCACACCTACGTGTTCAGCCGTGGTGCCAAGATGCTGGTTGTGCTCACCGCCGGCGACTACTTCCGCTCCAGCCCCCGCCCCTCCGCCTACACCTTGTCAGGACTGCAGCAGTTTGCGGGCACCGACCTGTGTGATGCGCTGCACAGCGGGGTGAGAAGAGCCGGGCAAAGCCAGCAGTGCTGCGCGCTTGCTTGCCTTCCATGGTTGGCCAGTGGTTGCCCGGTTCGCAATGTGGGCCGCTGCCTGGAAACTGGCCACCCTCTCATTTTGCCTGCCCTGCAGTACTGCGTCAGCGTGGGCCCCAACGGCTCTGCGGCTGTGGAGCTTGCACCCAGCAATGAGCCTCTGGTGCTGGTGCCACCCGACTGGCTGCGCCTCCCCGACTTCTTCGTCCCTGTGCCCGCCCGCCCGGTGAGTGTGCGCGCGCCCAGGCCTTGAATGCCTGCCCTGTGTGTACTGCCTTCCTGCCCCTCAAGCCACTTGCCTACTGCCCGAGCCACGTGCAAGTGTCTCGCTATAAATCATCCGTCTCCCTGCCTGCTCGCCTGCTTGCCTACCAGCATGCTCTGCGCTCTCACCCTGCTGGTGCTGCAGGTGCTTTGGCGGCAGGGCCTGGTGGTCACCTTTGTCACCATCATAGCAGCTGTGCTGCTGTGGCTGGCAGCTGCCTATGGGCTGCACTGCTGGTGGGCCCGGCGCTTCACCCCATGGGCGGACCTGTCGGCAGCCTGGTGCTCGCTGGCCGCTCGCCTGTGCAGCTGTCGCCGCACCCAGCCAGCTCCGTCTATCAGCACAAAACCCGCGCCCAGCCGCAGCCCCAGCACTCTCAGCCGCACGAGCGGCAGCATGGTGTGCCAAGCGACGGCTGTGGGCTGCAGCGTCAGCTGGCGCTGGCTGTTCAGCTCGCTCGCCAGCAGGTGGGGCAGCGGCCTGCACCATGCCAGGAGCACTGCCTCTCTGTCCAGCTCCGCCTCTGAGGCTGGTCCGCGGAGCATTGCACTGGCCGGCTTCCGCGCCCTGGCCTCTGCAGCTGCAGCCAGCAGCTGGGGAAAGGGCTCCCGCTCGGTTGCAGACAGCCCCCGCTCAACAGACATGCCGGCGCTCATCGGGCCGCCCGACCTCCGCCTCTCCCTGACTGGCCTCGCCCTGGGTGCGCCCCTGCCTGCCTGCAGCAGCGACTGCTTGCGTGCAAAAGTGCCGTCTTGCACGCAGCTGCGACTGCTTGCGTGCAGCAGCGCCAGCTTGCAGCGCCGGCAACCTCCCGTCTCTGCACCCGTGCTTCCTCCCTAGTGTTGCGTTCCTCTCCCCTCCATATCCTTTTGCTCTCTTGCATCTTCTCTCCGCTCCTCACTCTCCCTCCTGCCGTGCCCTTTCCCCCCACCCACTGCACTGCAGAGGAGTTTGAGTCTGGCCAGCTGGGGAGCACGCCGTCGGAGGAGGCCCCCTCCACCTCTGCCATGGCCCGCCAGCGCTCGGAGCGTCTCATGGACTACCTGGAGTCACTCAAGAGCCGCAGGCCCAGCACCTGCCTGCTGCACGCCCTGATCGACTGCCTGAAGGTGGGCCTGGGTGCGGCGCCCTCCAGGGGGCTCTTATTAGGGGATGGCATGCCCAGCGACGTGGTGGACGCTGAGGATGGCAATGGTTGAAGCGCACAGCTGGCACTGGCGACAGTGCTGCCAGTGCGGGCAGCCAGGCCCACGGCTGCATTGCCTGCTCCCATCAGCGGGCAGCCGCACTCGGGCTGATGCTGCTGCCTCTGGGGCAATTTATCACTGTGGCTGCTGCTGCATGCTGCTGCTGCCACCAATGCTGCTGGCTGATGCTGCTGATGCTACAACACCTGGCATTCAGGATGCTGCATGTGACACATCCTTCTCCTGCCCCCGCCTGCCACAGGCCGACCCCAGCATGGTGATGCACGCCTGCCTGGAGTACAGCGTGCCACACCTGGCGGGACTTGGAGGCCAGCTCATGTTTGGTGGGCTGGGCAAGGTGAGGGGGCGGCCGCCGGGTGCAGGTGTAAGCTTGCTCTCCCGCTTCTGCGTGCGCGCTGGTAACACAGCTGCTAGGACTGCAGCTGTACAACATAACCGCCCCCACAGTGGGCATCCCATCCCGCCTGCTTTTCCCTGCTTTGACAAACCATCCCGCTTGCCGCGCTCTGCTCTGCCCCGCCCTGTCTGCTGTGGCCCCGCAGGTGGTGGAGATGTTCATCTCCCACGCCGCCCGCCCGGCCATGGTGTGCGCCCCCATGTACCGCCCCTTCTACGCCGACGACGGCCGCCTGCGCCACTTTGCCAGCACAGCGCCCATCATGACCGTGCCCGCCATCGTGAGCGCTGCCGCCGTGCACTGCCGTGCGCCTGCCGTGCGCCGCCGGCCACGCACTGGTGCCATGCAGCACCCGCCTGAAGCACCCACGCAGCTTGACCCACTGGGCAGATCACGCCAGCCGCTCAGCCTGCGCTCACCCTTGCCTCCTTGCTCGCCCCCTGCCTCGCTGCCAGGTGGCCGGCGAGAAGCACCTTGTGGATGTGTACATCACCTGCGGTGCCGGCACCCACAGCAGCAATGGCACCGCAGGCACCGACGGCAGCCCCCCCATCTTCTTTCTGCTACTGGCTGCCGACGCCTTCCGCCACCGCACGCGCAGCACCATCTACCAGCACGCCAGGTGGGGGGAAGTAGGTGGGGAGTGTAGGATATAGGGTGGCTGCCGGCAGACACTGCGCTCGTGTGAGAAAGAGGCGGGCAGGGCAAGCGGGCATGCTGCACCTCTGTCACGTTGTACTTCCCATTGCCTTGCTGCCTCTCCTTATTTCATCCCTCCCTGCCCCTCCACCCCACCACGCCCCCCTGCACAGCGAGGAGGATGAGCTGGCCTTCTTCTCCATCTTCAACCAGGCGGTGGCTCACGTGGTGGAGTCTCTGCGGGTGGCGTCCCTGCAGCTTCACGACTACCATGCGGCGCTCAGCCTCATGTACCTGCCGCCCCGCACACACCTGCGGGCCATGCTGGTGGCGCACAATGCAGACTACAACGGGACCTGGCACCTGGGCACCAAGGTGGGTGGATGGGTGGGGGAGCGGGTAGCTGGTGGTGCCTGGCAAGCTGGCCATTGCCTGGCTGCCTCGTGTTCAGTGCTGCTCCCCACACATGCAGCGTACTCCAGGGTGGCGGTAGGGGATTGGCGGTTGAAGCGTCCACCGCTGCCTCCCTGGCTGACCCTTCCAGAGGTGTGTTTTGTTTTTTGGCCCCAATCCATGCACACTAATAGTATGTCATTGTCCCTCGCGGCAGGAGCGCGAGGCCTGGGTATACTCCATGCTCAACATCCCTCTCACCAGCCACACGCGCAGGTGGGGCAGCCATACCTGTCTGCGTTTTAAGGCTGTGCCTGCCCCGGAATGTGGCTTGACTGCGGCGCGCCCTCTGGCCTGCATGCCTGCTCCTTACCCTGCCTGCCCAAGGCCTTCCTGCATGCATGCTCACTGAGACAGACCCCACCTGTTCACCCTGCCCGCCCCTGCAGCCTGTGCGAGCACGGCGGGCGCTTCAACATGCTCCGCCCGCTGCTGGAGCACATGCGGCAGTGGCAGCAGGGGCTGGGCGTGGTGGCTGTCAGCCCGCGCTACGCCACCAGGCAGGTTTTGAGGGTGCCGGCGGCAGGAAGATACTGAAGTTTCACCTATGCTGACAGCTTCTTCTTTGCTGCTGTACAACTTCTACTTGCTTCAGTAGTGTGCCTGCACATGAGCTGCACAATGTCATCGAGCTGGGCACCCGCCCGCAGAGCATAAGCGCCACTGCACAGCGCAGCCCATCCCCCCTCCTGCCTCCTCTGCCTTGCCCTCTTGTCCATAGGTGCTGGGACAAGTTCTCGGCCATGTGGGGGCTGCCACGGGACGCGGTGTGCGGCATCCTGAACGGCATGGATTCGGAGGCTCGTCCCACTGTGATGGTGGACACCGACGCCTTCTTTGCCCGCAAGGCAGCAGCCAAGATGGGGCTGCAGGAGGCCAGGGGGCTGCAGGTGGGCACCGAGGGGCAGCAGCAGCCCTTGCAAATGATCTACAATCCGGTGTTTGGAAGGGCAGCTGGCTAACAGCCCAGCTTGCAGCGCACGCCTCTTAGCCGGCCTGCCCTCTGCTTCCTTACCCCCACCTCCACCCCGCCCTCTGCCTCAGGTGGGCGAGCACCACCGCCTGCTGGTGTTCCTGGGCCGCATCACGCACCAAAAGGGGTGCGACCTCATCGCACTGGCGGCATGGGACATACTCAAGGGCAGCCCCGCAGCGCAGGTGGGTGGGTTTGCCTCGTTCTGGGTGCATGGGAGGGCATTAGTGGCAGCCACCAGCTGTGTTGAGGCAGTGGGCGAGCGGCACTTGAGGCAGCCCCACTTCTGCTGCTGCTGCTGCTGCTGCTGCTGCTGCTGCTGCTGCTGCTGCTGCTGCTGCTGCTGCTGCTGCTGCCACCGCCGGTGGGGACAGGCATGCAGCGGTCTGTGCTGCCTTCTGTGATGCAACAGCACCTAGGGCAGCCTGTTCTGTCTGCATGCAGAGCTGACCTCACCTGCCCGCCTGCACCCCGCCCTCAGATTGTGATGGTGGGCCCGGTGGGTGACGAGTACGGCGAGCAGGCCAGGGTGCTGATGGACAAGGGTGGGTGAAGTGCACCGGGGGCAACATGGTGTGGAGGTTGCCTCCGGCAGCCCTCCAGCCTGGGTGCTGGGTCAGGTTGGGACACCTCCCTGCCAGCGATGCTGCCGGTATGTTGCTGGCGGTGCTACGGCAAATGGGGCACCTAAAACGCTGCTGGGAGCCTGCCCTGCCTGGGCTTGCTGCTGTCTTTGCTAATTTGCTGTTTGCCTGCTTCCCTTTCCCCTGCTGCAGTGGCTGCCGACTTCCCTGGGCGTGTGTGGAACGGCGCGGGGCAGTACATTGCCGGCGGCGCCAAGGAGCAGCTGTGCCTGGCAGCCGGTGAGGCCTGCCTGGGGCACCTGCGGATGCAGCTGTGGGCTCACCTGCCTGCGCCGCTGAACGCTGGCCAGCTTGCCAGCGGTGCTTGTCTTCGAATCTCTGTGTGTGCAAAGAGGCCCTCACGTCCCTGTTCCCGCCCCCCTGTCCACCGCGCCCTGCAGACTTCTTCCTGTGCCCCTCCCGCTTTGAGCCCTGCGGCCTGGCAGACATCGAGTTTGGATGGCTGGGGGCCGTGCAGATCGGGCACAACACGGGTGGGACGGGAGGGGAGGGAGGGGTGATGGGCGGCAATGTTAAGGGAAGGTGGGGATGGGAAGGTGGTAAGGAGAGGGGAGGCTGACAGCTGTGCGCATTGTGCTGTGTACTGTGCATACTGCTGCCTTCTGTATCTCACCCTGCCCGGCCTGCATAAACATGTGCCCTGTCCCGCCCCTTCTCACTGCAGGCGGTCTGGGCAAGATGCCCGGGTTCTACTACGAGGCTGAGCTGGACTGCAAGGAGGACCAGGCGCTCAGGTGTGCTGGATGCGAGATTGCATGCTGCGAGCCGTGTTTCGAGCATGTTCTCGAGCCGCCGTCATTACACGGTTGGGTGTAAGCAGCTGCCGCTGGGCCCCACACTGCCGCCATCCGTGCAGGCTGTCGGATGCGGCGCTCAAGGCATTGGCAGCCCCCGCCGCGCTCGTCAGGTGAGGGACAACCTGCAGCCTGAGGCCGTGTGGTGTCTGACAGTGCCCAAAGCAGCATGACCGTGCTGCTGCTGCTGCTGCTGCTGCTGCATGCTGCGCCAAGTGCCATGCAGCGCTAGGTGCCCACTGGGCTCCTTTACCCCTTACTTGCCATCCCGCAGGCGCCTGGCGGAGCAGGCGCTGCAGGCCGAGTTCCCTCCAGCCCGCATGGTTCAACTTTATGACCGCCACTGGCGCCGCCTGCACAGCATTGCCAGCAAGCCCGACCCCCGGGGCACCGCCAGCCGCATGGCACCGGATGAGGCGCGCTTCTACAGCGACGTGGTGAGTGGGGCGGGCAGGCGGAGGGGTGGGCAGGCTTGCTCCTGCCGTGTCAGGGTGCTGGACTGAGCGCCGGAACAACCAGCCCATTGGCATGCCGAACGCCACCGCATGACGAGGCTACGTTGCTGCCCCTGCCCGCTCCCCCCTGCTCCGCAGTGGCTGGAGGACAACGCGCCGTACAGCCCGGCGGAGGCGCAGGAGCGGCAGGCACAGCGTGCGCAGCGCGAGGCGCGAACCTGGGCCCGCAACCTGCTGCTCATCCTCATGCAGGTGGGGAGGGTGTTGCTCAGGGGCAAGTGGGGGCGACGATTTGCATGGGGGCGCGTGTGCACGTGCATGGCAGCGGGTTGCCAGTGCCAGGTGCTGGTGCCAGCATGAGTGCCATGCCAACACTGCTTGATGGTGTGCCGCCTGGCGCCCCCTCCCCGTTCCACGACTGCGCTGCTGCAGGGCGCTGTGATGCAGCTTCCCTCGGTGCTGAGCCTGCTGTGGTACAGCGACTGCCTCAAGGCGGGCAGCATCCAGTTCCAGCACTCCCCCACCTTTGCCTCCATCGCCACCTCGCCCACCGCCATTTACTTCTACGCGTATTCGGGTGGGTGGGGTGGGGTGGGCGGGTGCGAGGGAGGCAGAAGGCACAATGGGAGGCACTGCTGTCCCTGACCTGCAAGAGGCAGGCCATGTGATGCCCCCTGATGCTGCAACGTGGCACGCCTTGCCCGTCCATGCAGGCAGCGCGCTGGCCTTTCAGGTGCTGGGCGTGCTGCTGTCCCCGCTGCGCTACACCCAGCTGGCCGCCTGCCTCAATGTCACGGCGGCGCTGCTGGTGCTGTGGGCGCTGTGGGTGCCGCAGGTACGACGCAGGGGGCTGCCGGCAGCATGATGCCGCACGCTTCTAGCCGGCTAGCTCGCTCCTTCCTTACAGTCCAACCAGCAAGCAACCCTGGAAGCTTTCCACTGGATCAACTGTGCTGCTGATGCTGTGCATGCTGTGATGTGCAGGCCGCCGGTGCGCTCTACCTCATCAATGCCTTCACTGCGGCCACCTGGGGACCCATGGCCGCCTTCATCTTCCTGGACCGTGAGCCCGCTGCTGTGCATGCTGAGCACGTCCTGTTCGGGTTTGTGTGTGTGTGTGTTTCCTGGACTGTCAGCCCGCCCGCTGCGTTGAATAACTCTGCTTGCCTCCCCCCTCAGCGCTGATTGATCAGCAAACCCCTACCCTGTTGCCCTGCCTGCCCGCTGCCCTGCCTGCAGTGCCGCGCGCCTCGGTGTCGCAGCACGGCCCTGCAGTGATGGGGTATGCAGACTCCCTGCAGGTGGGCACATGCTGGCCTGCTTCCTGCCGTCGTGTATTTCAGCCCACACTGCCTGGCAGGTGCCAATGCTAGGTGCCCCTCTCCCCGCCTTGCAACTCATGGCAACATTGCTTCTCTGCACCTCCCTGCCCTCACACCCTCCCATCGCCTCCAGCGTGCCATGAGCGTGGTGGCTGTGTGGGCGGTGGTGCGCAGCCAGGGCAGTGCCGACATCTCGGGCCTGCGCGCCGCCGGCATTGTGAGTGCCCGCTGCGCACTGCACTGCTGCTGCTGCTGCTCCTGCCGCTGCTGCCGTTGCTGTACTCCCGCCGCCGCTGCTGCTGCCACTGCTGCAGCTTCGTTGGTTGTGCATGCACACATCGTGCATGTGTGCAGATTGTGCCATGCCGCGGATGGCGCGGTCTCGTGCATGTAACGATGCTCATTGCTCATGCCCCGACCCCCCTGCCCTCTCACCTCCCACCTCCCTTCCCCCCCCGGGCAGGCCTTGCTGGTGGTGGCCATCTGGTTTGCCCTCTGGCTGCTGCGCCCCCACGCCCTCTCCCCCCACTTTGCCCACTGCCGCCTGCGCCTGCACGGTGCGCTGCCCCTGCTGGCCCGCGCCCGCCGCGCCTGGGCAGCCGCCACCGCCATCACCACCCTGGACTCCTTTGCCGGCGGCTTCCTGCTCTCAGTCGTCTACAGGCTGTGGTTCAGCCAGGACACGCAGTGGTACATGCTGGCCTATGCCCTCACCAGCCTGGCGGCCAGCGTAGCGCTGGGGGTGCTGCTCACCACCCGCCTGGGCCGCCGCCTGGGCCTGCGCCTCATGTATGCCCTGGCGGCGCTGCCCGGGGTGGTGCTGCTGCAGGTGGGGCGGGCTGCAAGAGAGTGTGGTGGGGAGGGGCAGTAGAGGGGGGCCGGCCAACAGGTGTGTCGCTGAGCCGTTGATATACCAATTACCGCACCACCGCTGCTTCTGGGACTGGCTTTGCCCCCTACTACTTACCAGTCAGTGCCCATTGCAACTGCTGCTTGCCGTGCAGGCCGTCCTGGTCATGTACGCCGGCACGGCTGGCCTGTATGTTGCCGCCACGGTGGTGGGAGCGCTGCACGTCAGGTGGGGGTAGGGTGGGGGCTAGCTGCTGCCGCTGAGCACCCGGGCAGAGCCTCCATGCCCATTCCCTGGCAGAGCAGCGGCGGCAGCTTGGTGCACCGCTTGCATCCAAGTCACTTAACCGTTGTGCACGCTCTCCCTACTGTATGCCTAGCCACATATCATGGCCACCAACAACCAAGCCTACCCATGCGTGCCTCGCAGGACAAACATGGTGGGCCTGCTCACCCTGCACACGCTGCCCACGCGAGAGACCTTCACACTCGTCAAGACCCTGCAGGCGCGCCCGCTGGCGGTGGGGCTGCTAGTGCATCATGAACTCGGGTGTGCTCGGCATGTCTGCCGGAGCTCTTTGGGTTCGCAGCAGCAAAGCCTGGCATGCTGCAACGCAGCAATGCACGCACGCTCTGCCCTGCCATGCCTTACCCTCCCCATGTCGCCTTGCCCCTCCCTCCCCTGCAGGTGGTGCTGGGCTCGTTTGCCATCGTCCTGGGGCTGGCGCTGGGTGGCAACAACGGCGGCAACGGCACTGTGTGGGGGGTGACAGCGGCGTACGAGGCCGTGCGCCTGCTGCTGGCAGCCGCCCTGCTGGCGCTGCACAGGCGCGAGAACATCGCCAGGCCCTGACACGCTTGGTGGCCTCGTTTCTGCCATGTCGCCAGCCAACCAGCCAGGGTGCGTATGCTTTCATATCTAAAGTCACAGCACAGTACGCTAGCGACCAATTCGGATTAGCTTCCTAGCCTTGCTCGTGCAATGCAGCATTGCCAGTTGCACCCTGATGAGCCGTGCTGATCCCGCAATCCTGGCACAGTTGAGGTGAGCAGTGCCGCCAAATTAGCGTCCGTTGCGTGTCCGTACACAATGTACACAATGTGCACAATGTACACATGTGTGGCCTTGCCTGTGCAATGCCAGCTTGATTTAGCTGCCGCCTATAGCTTGATTAGCACTGTGCTTTCATCTTATGCTTGCCATACGTGCAGCTTTGATGCGGCCGCTGACGTCAGCGGTACCACCAATCAAATCCATTGCTTGTCCCAGGATGAACCTTGCCTTGCTTGTGTAACGCTAGTCAATAGAAAAGGCGCCTTCTGCCGTCCTCTCGTTGCACTGTGCCCCCACCAGCTCTGCTGCCGCACTTCCAGCCAGCTCAGTTCAGCTCAGCAGGCTGGCCGGGGTTGGCAAGCTGACCAGCTCCGTTGCCGCACTTCTGAGCAGCTCGGCACAGGCTCGGCAGCCTGGCTGTAGTCGGCGTGAGGCCAACGCCCTTGGCCCATGGGCACGACACGCTTCACTCCAACCCGGCCGCCTCCTTGGCGCTCTGCAGGCGGGATAGGGGAGGGCCAGCTGGGTCTGAAGTGCGGCTGTGTGCCGTGGCCAACATCCCTTTACAAGGAGGCCCCAACAGCGGCACAGGCATTTACCAGGCGCCCACCATAGTTCTGGCTGAGTGCCTGACCTGCACGGCGCTCTCCACCGCCTCCTTGGCGCCCTGCACCAGACCCGCAGGCTGGCCCTCTGGCCGGGCCTGCATGCCGGCACATGGGGGCAGGTATGCTGATTGGGGAGCCGGCACCCGGGAGAAGTGCAGGCTGTTGAGTGGAGGAGTGGAGGACCAAGCAGCAGGGCAGGCAGAGGCAGGACATACTAATGGTGGCAGCCCGCTGGTTCCCCCAGCTGATGCGACAGGGCGTAATCGGCAAGCTCAAGGCTGTGCCCGCCACCGGACTGTGTGAGCAGACACGCATCAAGCCAGGCTGCCCCACCTGAGGGATGCACCTGCCGGCGCTCACAGGCTCCTCCCCTTGCTTCTCAATAGCACAGGCATGATACTGCCACAGCACTGCCCTGCTCGGCAATCCTGCACACATGCCATGCACCCCCTGGCCCACCTGCTTCTCAGTTGGCAGCTCCACGGGGCTGCCGACGCCCTCGCCAGCGCCCACGCCGCTGCCACGGCCGCTGACCATGGCAGGATGAGCGCCTGTGTCGACGAGAAGGGCATGTGGCATCAGCCGTTTCAGTCATGTCTGTGTCAACAAGAAGGGCAAGGCAACAGCCGTGTAGCCGTGCCTGCTGGCACATGCACATGACAGTGCCTAGCCCCTCTGGACTCCCATCCCATCCCATTCCATTCGTCCACGCTTGCCAGGGGCTCTGTGGTGCTCCAGCAGCATCCTTGCCAACCAACCAGCCAGACCTGCCCTGCATGCTCTGATGCTCTGATGACCCATGCGCAACCCAGAGCTGTTTCATCTGCACAGCAGGCGACACCTGCCGTCTGCTGCGACCATATCCGGCTCCCGAGCCTGGTAGCCAGGACTCCGGAACACTGCAGGCCCACCCACCTGCGGTGCCAGGCCCGCGCCTCACCCCCGCCGCCTTATCCAGCCCCATGCTGTCTGCAAGCACAGCGAGCGAGAGAGGCGCGGTACGGTGTTACAGCAGGCATCAACTGGCCAGGCTGCCCCCACGGGAGTGCCATGCACTTGCTGCCAAGGTATAAGGGGCCAGCCAGGCCATGCGCTAACGCACGCTGCACCTTCCGAAGGAGCGCCCTCCTGCACGGCCTCGCACCCGCTTTGGCCAGCCCCGTTTTGTGAGGATCTACAGGTTCCGCGCCTCCAGACCCAGCCCCATGAAACCCGCCGCCTGCGGCACAACATGTGTACGGAAGATGAAATATGTGGGATGGGGGTGCTGCCCCGGCTTGCAACAGGCCCTGAAGCGGCAACACTTCAGAGGTGCACAGCACTGCTGGCAGCAAGCCTTAGCAAGTCAGTGGCAGCAGCTGGCAGCCCCTGAGAGCCGATGGCCACAAGGGGCTGGGCCGGGCTTACTGAAGTTGGGGTCTCCGCCTGAGCCCAGGTCGTGCTTGATGTCGATGTGGATGCCCGGCAGGCCTGCAGGGCGATAGCAGGGCAGGGATGCAGACACAGGCTGGTTGGTGCAGTGGACGTGTGCGCAAGCGTGTCAAGCTTGACAGGGAGCAGCACTGGTGAGCTGGCAGGTGGGCACACGGCCGAGAGCCAAAGAGCAGAGTGCAGCGTGTGTCCAGCAGCCACAGAGCACGGCACCGGCACCGGCGGCGGGTGGCGGGCGGCAGGCGGCAGGCGGCAAGGCGGACATGAGGCCGCGGACCAAACCCTGAGCCTTGGGCGCTGCCTGGGACTGCTCTCAGCTGACGGCTTACAAGTCTCTCTGCTGTCAACTGCTCCCCTGCACAACGTGCGGCTGTCCGCCCACCTTCCTCCTCTTCAGGGAAACGCACAGGCTCCGGAGCACCCGACATGGCCGCAAACGCTTAGGTAGGGACTAACAACGTGCGTACACTTAAGATGATGCAGGTCCAAGGAAAGTGTGCGCAGGAGCGGGAGGAAGCACCGCCAGCGCCAGCTCAGCACGCCGGCGGCAACGCCGGCAGCTCTCCACTACTTCGACTGGCTCGCTGCAATGATGCCATAAAAAAGAAATAGTGTGTTGGCATTCGTTACTTGGTGTCTTTTTCTGGACGTTTCATGTTGACAGGCTTAGACGCGGGGGCAGCGTGCTGCGCCAGCCGGGGTCGGGGTGCCCGCCCACCTCCCCGGGCGCCAGCAAGGGAGTGCATTTGTTTTCGCCTGTGCTGCACGCACTGGGTTTGAGTTGTCTGAATTCAGTGCGACTAAGGAGTGATGTACTATTGGGCACAGCCGCCAAGCCCATGATGGCAGCACCGGCCATTGCACCCGGATGAGGCATGTGCCCAGCCAGGGAGCAGGTTCCTGATGCCTGCCTGCCACCTGTCGCCTGTCGACTGTGACTGGTCAACACCATCACACTCGAGGCTGCATGGCAACGGGTTGAATCAAACCACGCAGAACAATGTGCGCGGGGGCCCTCTCAGCGCAGCGCTGCTTCACTTTGTGCAAGGATTCAGGGGCTCTGCCGGACATCAGTGCCTGTGAAAGTAGTGCAGCTTGGCCTGCGTTCTGCTGCGTCTGTGCCTGTGCAACGGAGCCCACTTCTCTTCTCAGGAGTCGGCCCTCCCTCGGTTGCATCAGGCCGTCGCGCCAGCAACAGGATGCAGCGGCAGCAGCGGGTGCGCCCAGAACCCCAGGCGGTGGTTGTCCTTGTGCTCCTGTGCCAGCGACAGAGGGGGGAGGCGCACCCATTACGGCCTTCCGAGAGAGAAGCTCAATCATGAGGCGGTGTAGCATCGGGCAGACTCATCACTGGGCAGCCCAGTAGCATATTCACACCTGTGTGTTGTTCAAGAACATATGTGTATGCTGTGCCAGACAGGCGGCAGCTACGGACCACATCATGACGAGTCAGCCCCGCAGACACACAGTCAAGCAGGGAAACCGGCAGGCTGCCCCGAGCCGGCTTGCCTGTGGCGGTGCCCCTCCGGCCCTGTAGTCTTGGAACATTGCCACGGACTGGCGGTGGATGGGCTCCATCTGTCGGTCAGGGCAGCGGCGCAGGCAAGCGTGGAGGGGCATGGGTAGGCAGGACAGCGGTGCAGGCAGGTGGGCAGGCGGATGAGGGGTATGGATGCTGGCTAGCTTGACTCTTTGAAGGTACGAAGACATGGCAGTACAGTTTGCTCTGCTCAGAGGTGAGCCCCTGGCAAGGCAGCATGACACAGAGCTGGGTACCTGGACCGGCACTTTCTTCGTTGCTGCCAGCTGGCGCAGCAAGCCCAGCACGACAAAGGAAGGACGAGCAGGGCGCAAGCGTGTGCATGCATCGCGCAATGCAGCACAGCGAACCAGATCAAAGGCATAGCAGGGCATTGCACCGCAGGATCCCGCCTTCCCCACACCGGCCATCCTCGCCCCCCCCCCCCCCCCCCCCCCCCCCCCCCCCCCCTCCCCACCCCCCCCCCCACCCCGGCCCCCTCCCAGGCCGAGGCCGCCCCCGCCACCCCCAGTGCCCGTCTTTGGCGCCAGCCACTACTCCCAGGTACG